>JAGFPH010001440.1:261371-284592 GCA_018207615.1 Philaenus spumarius
TTTTTTTAAATGATGTTCTGGGAAATTTAGTTCCAACCCTTGTTGTTGTGGCAACACTGACTGTCGCTGACTTGCCATGCACTGCTCCAGGCCGCCAGACCAGTCTTGCCAAATTAGGTTTTTTTTCGCAAAATGGGGAAATTTTAAAGTTTGCGGCAAATATTTGGGAAAAGAAAATGGTGGGGAAAATATGGGAAATGTTTTTCAATAATGTGATGAACATGTTGAAATTCTTGTAAAATATTAAAAACTCTTAAAGACTCAATATAGCACCTGCAGTGTTAAAAACCCTACTTAGAGAAGTCCATTTTTTTTAAGCGGGGATAAGCCTTCAGGGAACATCTTCACTAAGATTTATTCCGCACAAAATAACCCAGAGTCCCCTTTTGCGCGTTTGGAAAAAAGTTGGAAAATATTAGATTTTGCCCTCCCCCCAATATTACTTTCCTTGTCCTATACTAGGTAAGGTAAGTATTGCGATCGACCCAAAAATTCGATGTCGAGTTTTCATAATATCTTTACGTTTCAAGGCCCCCTGAGTCCAAAAAATGCATTTTTGGCAATTGGTCTGTCTGTGTGTCTGTGTGTATGTGTGTGTGTGTGTGTGTGTGTGTGTCCGGAGTGCACAGGGCAAACGGCTGGACGGATCGAACTGAAATTTACAGGATATCTTCAAACACGTAAACAATTAAACCCATGTAAATTTGAAGCAAATCGGAGGTGGTGTCTTACCGTGGGACCAGTTTTTAGCACATTTTTGGTATTTACTCCAAAACCCCTCTAACGATTTTGATTAAACTTTGCTAACATACTCTACTCAGACCCCCTTAACACGCTATGTACGCTATATACCCTTAAAAATTCGTTGAAAAAAGTTATTACAAAAACGCAAGTTATTTTGTTTGTATCTCCGAAATGGCTGGTCCTATCGACTTGAAAATGGTCTCATTCGATTCAGCGTCCAAAAGAATGTCAAAAAAGATACCCCACTCAACTTTTTCCATTTTTTCAAAAATTGACCCCAAAAACGCCCTTTTTGGGGGCAAAAATGACTTTTTTTAAACTAGCCGTGATTGGTATCGACCTTGACATTTTTGGGGGTGAGAAATCGATTGAGACCAAAATCAGGTCCGTGGGATTAACCGTTTTGAAGTTAGTACCGCTTTCTTCGAAACGGATACTCCTATTAACTCGAAAATGGTATCATCAATCTCTCGCTCGAAAAATTTGGTAATTGATACAACATCTATTTTGGTAAGGAAAGTTGTGTGATGTGCACACCAGATGTTTTTTTTTTGTAGTAACGTCCCTGCTAGTTCCAAATCATTTAATTTCTTAAAATATCTGTCTATTATATAAACAAATCCTGTCATTCACGCAAAAACTCCGACCCTACTGCGCAAGCGCCAAAATCCAGTTAAACGATATCGTTACCACCCGACCCAAGTGCCTCTGTCCTAATCAATCGTAATTTCCGTGAAAATATCAGAGAATACAACAATATGTTTGCATCTGCTTCGCCGTGGGGATTGATGAGCGACATAGTTAATTAAGAGCCACATTTGAATTTGTAATGCATATCAGTGCATTGGATTTATCTTACTTATTAATACTCCTAGAATTTTAAAAATGTTTTCAGACTAATTTTGGATGTTGTAGACAATTACCAAGAAATTATGTTTTCAGTTTTTGGTCCATAACTCAGTTATCCTTTGACCTACAGAAGCGATGAAAACCCCACTTTGTCTGTCGTTAAAAAATAACAATATTTTGTCTCTTGAAGAGACCTATATTTTATGTAAATGTAACGCTTTTTAAGATAATTCACGTTAAAAATTTGTAACGGCCGCCATTTTGAAAATTATATTTTTTTGTCACTAACATCAGTACTCACCCCAAATTTGGAGCTCGTAACTTACTTGGTTTCTTAGGTACAAAATATTTAGTAAAACACACATAATATATATAGGAACCTTTTTCTTTATTTTTGCATGTTTAACCATGAACAAAAATTGTTTATCATAATTTTGAATCGCCCTGTATATGTAACAGATATGGCACTAGTTATTATATGGAATATAGAATTTGGGTAGTAAAATCTCAAACCGCAACTGGATGAAACATTTTTGGAGAAAATCTCCGCCTTGGAATACCCGTTCATTGGTCACCTTGGAGAATGTGTACAAAGTACGACTTGAAAGACCTAAATCATTGTACCCTAGAAAGGTGATATTCCAGAGTCATTACGCCGGACGCTGGGTCTCAGCACAGACTATAGAATTACTCCAGACCTCTCACTGCCATAGGAAAAAGGGTGCGGGAAAATTGAGTTAGTTTTGAGCCGCTAGAGTTCAGGTGCGTAGCTACTGTAAGTTATTATCAGAACGATGTTGTCAGATCGCACGAGGGGGCACGAGTGATATGGTGGGGGCGAGTGAGTACTGATCAAGGTCACGTCGATGTGACAGGGGTGTGTCCTACTGTTCTACCGTGTGCACTGTTTCTTGGGTCTGTTTGACTCATTAGAACTTATCTTTATTATTTTAAATATCGGTAGCGTGAAAATAATTGACTTAGCTATCTCATGAACGTTAACTGTATTTAATTCAATGACAAGTACTGTATAGCAATATACATTAAGCACAATATTACAGAAGGTATTGTGGTAATATGCAAAATAATAACTGGCAAATTAATTCCTGCGAAAGTAATTGGTAATATTATTTATTTTTAGTATACAGTATATAATAAAATACCACGCTATCAGACTCTCTAACTGGTTTTCAACAACAAAAAACAGCACTGATGAAATAAAAATATATATAAACAATGCAAATAATAATATGTATACCGGTAGGTATTACAATATAATAACTGTATACCTACCATGACAAATTTATTAATAACTGGTACTGTACATATTAGATATATTCAATAGATTACTCATCAGAAAACGGTCACACATAATTTTACTATGAATAAATATTTACACTGGTTCAAGCAATAGTGCTTCTGTACACGTTGGTGAGACAGTTGCTCAGAAACGTATCACTTATTAAAATGAACAACACTATAAAATAAGTATGCGTATTTCATTTAGAACAAAACAAAAGCAACATTTCAAACTGTATTATAAACTAAAAAATAACAACAACAGAGTTCCTAAAAGTTTTCTAACATTTTAGAATTTAATTGTACGATTGTTTAGTTCGGTTAGGTTATGTTTATTCCCGCATACGTTTACAACTGATATCTTTACTGATTCCCGAGTGGTATCAAATTGTTGAGTGCGTTAAATACTACTAAAGGTGAAAACTGCATTTGGATTTTTCCACGGATAAGGGTATTATAAGCATTTCCCAAAACTAGCGTTTTAGTTCTCACATAAGAAATAAACCGGTAAATTTACATAAATACACGGGTTAGCTGCCCTTATAAATAAAAAAAAAAAATGCCTGGAGATGTCTCTAAACCAAACCTACAAACCAAATTTCATGAAATTCAAATATTTCGTTTAGTCTATATAGCTCACCGAACATGCAAACAGATAGACAACTTTGCAAAAACCGATATTTGCCTCCCGGGACTTTAAAAAGGAATATTTAAAAAAAAAAAAAAATAAAACAGAGTTTTTCACAGAATTTTGAGTCGACTTTGACTAAATTGGGTTTTATAATTTTACTTTTATAACTACCCTTAAAATTCAAACATCGAAAAAACAAACAGAAATATATCAAATCACACCAAACGTACAGACAGACAGACGAAAAACGTTGCCAGACCTAGTGGCGTTATATATAAAACAATTTTAGAAAAACTAAAAATTAATAACTTTTTGTGCCGTAGTTTGGCCTACATTACTTTAAATGGACGGGTTTTGTTACTTTTCATTTTACCATATAATTTAAACGGTAAAACTAGTGAAAAGATGGAACGCTTTTTCGCGACTTGGGCTCGTCCGTACAGAACACACGAATTGACTACGACTTTTTAATTTTAACAATTAGTTTTCCCTTACCCAAAAACATTTGAAACGACACCCCTCACAGAATTTTCAAAATGTTAACACAATCTTTTCAAAATTTTGATAAAAAAACTTGACCCCGACGCGCTACGACTTTTAAACTCTCAAAATCAGTTTTTCCGTACCCAAAAACATATAAAACGATACCCCACACTGTGTATTCATAATTTTGACCTATTAATTTCAAAATTTTAACCCAAAAACGTGACCCCGACGCGCTAAGACTCACGCTAGAAAGCTCAAAAGCTTTTTAACTCTCCGCAATAAAATTACGAAGATTTTGGTACCATCAGAAGTTTTCTACGACATCTGTGAGTGCTTATATCGTGTACTCAGGAAAACAAACGCACAAAAAATTACTTCATGATTTTAATACTTCGGCATTCTAATGCGAGCCGAAGTAATTAATAATTGTTATGTACCGGTATTATAAAAGGAGGTTTTAGTCGTAATTCGAATTCAAATAAATTAACCATTGTATGTATTGGAGCTATGAGCCAGTAACCACTGCAACGGCAGAGAGAGCTTTACAGTTTTAAGATGTACCTGAGGAGCACAATGGTGGATTTCCGACTCAATGGCCTGGCCTTAGCTAATATCTTAAAAGAGAGAGAAATTGACGTTGACAATTTAATAAATGTGATTTATATAAAAAAAAAAAAAAAAAAAAAAAAAAAAACTAGAAGTATGGTAACTGAAAATTGGGAGTGTGATTGAACATTTAAAAACATTAAATAAGGAACATATTTTTATGTTTATGATTTTAAAAAAATAAATAACATTGCTGGATTTACATTCTTTTGTTTAAAATTAATAAACCTTTTTAGATACTACCTGAAAAACAGTAACATGGGTAACAGAGGTTTTTAAATTTACTGCATTTATGTGTCAATAATTATAAAGTGCAACGAACCACATTAGTTCTGACTAAGCACAAAGAAATAAGTAAGTAGAATTTATATTTGAAAGTGCTTTTGTGTTGTTTACTCATTAACTTCTTGGAGCACTGTAACGTTCAGGCACAAATGAAGATGAAGCATTAGTGTAATTACATTATTACTTAATTTCCTTTCTTATATGATTCAGGCCTTTTTGAAAATATTACTTGTAGTTAAATTTAGTCTGTTCAGTATCTGCAACAACAGGTGTTATTAAAATATGATTTAATAGTATATTTTATCACTAGGACCGAAAGTGACGCTTTTCGATACGAGCTCAAGTTAACGACCGAGGCGAAGCCGAAGTCGGAAAATGAGCGAGGATCGAAAAGCTACTTTTGGCCCGTGTGTGATGAACGATACTTTTCATCACACTGTGATTAATAATATTCATAATAAAGTTCATACATAATATATTTTGTTTAAATAACCTATCGTTTGTCAATAACATTCCTGGAGTACAATGATAACATAGTTTACGTTTACAGCACTAACTAAATTATAGAGATCAGCTATTATTAATTATTGATTTTAATATCAATAGCTATACAAATAAGGAAAAGTGTATCTTGTCTTTGGTGTTTTATTCTGTCATTAATATTAATAGACACAATATACTACCGATACAGGTACATGAATAAACTTACTGACGTACTTCTTTAAATAATAAGTTAAAAGTTTATTTATTTAATTCTTGTAAATACATTAGTATCAAAATGTAGTTTTTATTATTACTACAATTAATAATAGGATTAATTTTAGTATAATTAATAATACTAAAAATTAATTGGAACAACGTAATTTTGTGATAAAGATGTTTTCAATAAAAACATGCTCAATGTATAATAAATGTTGAAAACCGTTTGTTGTACAAATAATAAGTAATATTATTGAATTGTAAAATGATACGTTTATTAGGTTGTGGCTAAACTTGTTTGTTCCCGAACTTTTTACTGGGGTCTAATTCTTCGGTAATATGTGGGTCATATTTTAAAGTATTATTTAGTTAATTTATAGGATAATATAGCACTTTGGATAGGTAATATTTCTAGTGATTATACCAGAAAGCATAGTCTTGCTCTTTAATACACACAATAATTAAATTAGAATCAGATAAATGTGTAAGTTTGTTTCTAAACAGAGCTCTGATCTACGCACGGAACCCAGCGTACAGTGGCTAGCTGCTGTACGTTCAGTCAGAAGTCGGATGCCGAGCAGCATGGGCGTACATTTGGCAACACTTTTCAGCGTACATCGACGGTGGCGCGCACTAAGAATGAGCGTACAAATTGACGTTTAAAAGCGCACCCATTTTTAACATGGCAGTGAGATGTCTGTAGTAATTCTATAGTCTGTGGTCTCAGGTACCTGCTGGGCTCGAGGCGCAAATTTGGTAAAGGATTTAGCGAACCCTTTTGGGCACTAAGGTGTGAGGCGCAATTTCGGTGGGGTATGGCTAAACTGGTCCGATGGTCAATATTTTGGCGTTAAACTGGTCCGACGGTAAAGTATCAAAACTAAGTTTCAACTTAAGATAATTCTACCCATAATTAAAGCAATATGACGAAATTGCTAAATAATTTAATAAATTACTGATTAGGTTATGTTAGGTCTCGGGTCTTTTTTAGAAGAGGACCGCCATGAATGTTGAATGCAGGTAAACATACTGTGACTAAATACTATAAGTTAGAACTTCAGGCATTTTTTTTAAGTGCTTCCATTTCTGTTATATAAAATAACTTAATTAATGTTACTAAGTTATAATAAATGTTTACAAAAGTACAATAAAATAATATTTGTTATTTTACTTCAATATATGAAACTGTATACTGTGTTTCATACATAACTAGTGTAAACACTATATAACTGTGTTAAAACTGTACTAGTTAACAGTTTCGTTAATGTTTGTTACCCTGACTCTATATAAAATGTTTAAGTGTAGCGGTCCTCTTTTAAAAAAGACCCTAGAGGTCTCTGCAGCATTTCGGAAGAGGAGAAAGATTTCTTCTTTTAGCGTTGCTCAAGTTTTTTCTATGAGTACTACACTACGCTGCGACTCTAAGAGAACAAGATAACAAGAGATTAGGAAAAATCCACTGGTTGGGGGATGAGGGTTAGCAAATCCCGCCTCTACATGCCTACTGTCGGACCAGTTTAACACCGACCCTTCTCTACCTTTGACCATCGGACCAGTTTCGTACAACCCTAGGTATGAGACGCAATTTCGGTGCATCCACGCTGGTACATCCATTCTTTAATATCTTTTTCAAAGATACAAAAAAAAGAGAAGAAAAACACATAATATAAAAACTTATCTTCGAAATACTTCCGCAAATTTTCAAACAAAATATGTTGGACATAAAAAGATATTGTACAAGAAAAGGGTTTACTAATCTTGGAACGCGCACTGTGTCTAACTGTGCTTGTCTAGTAGATTGTGGATGGGTTGTTTTGGTGGAAATATAATTCTAATTATAATACAAAAATAGTAAGAGTTTTCTCACATGAAGTTGTATTTAATGATAATACACCCATTTCATTAAACAAACAGTTTGTAGGGTCATATTTGGTTCTATCTAGAGCAGCTTTAATAAAAGTCTTCTGTGGTATGATTAAGGGTGTCGATGCAGTCAAATATGACCCAACTTACTAGTAATTATATCTCCCTCAAGGCTCAAACATAGATTAAATACTGTATAAGCGAAAACAATCTTTCTGATTTTGGCCAAATTTAGTATACAGGGTGGATTAAGACTGCAGGATTTCTCCGCTTCTAACAAAGATAGAAAAATGTTTGAACTATCATTTTAATTTAACGTCTATTTTTGTATAAGATGGTGGTTTTAAAACGGTAATAAAATCAGCCATTTACCCAATAAGAAGGCATACTTTTAAGTTTCAAAAGAAAACTCATTTTTTGTGCGCATAATTTTGAGATTCTTTATTCTCTGCATTTTTGTATAGCCCCAACCAAATTCGAGTAGATTGGACTTGAAAAACCTCCAGCTACTTTGGTATAGGAGGTAAAACAATAATTCCAATTTAAAAGTGCTTAAAATATCATGTTTTATCAATCAACCATAAAAAGTGACGTTTAATAAAAAAATTACCGGTTTCAGACTGAAAAATTAATGCCATAAAACACATTTTTTGTAAACAGTACTTTTTATGGTACACCTTGATCAAACATGTCATTTCCCCCATCTTTTAAGTGGGAGTTGTTTTATCACCCATCCACAAGAAGTTGTATTTGTTTAAGAAGTTAAAGCCATACAAAATCAAAATTTCAAGTTCAGTTTACACGAAAAAAATTGGGTAAAAAATTCGGGGTCAACTTAAAAGTTGGGTGACATTTTTAAGCACTTACGCAAGGGCCACGTGACTCTACCTTAAAGTTTAGAATTTTTGGAGGTTAACCCAATATTCGCTCTATGGGCATCCCCTAACACAAAATATGGGCTTCAATTTTTTAAATTCCCTTGTGTCGTTACCTGTTCACCGATCAGGTTGAAACTCGGAACTCTGGTTCAGACTATTCCGCTCTAGTGATTCCAAGCATCAGGGGCTACGCTTGAGCTCTAATTAGAAATATTTTATGGGGAGGGGTGCCTTTAGAGCCAATATATAGACAATTTTAATAAGTAAAGAAACATTTTAAGTTCTTTGGTGTTATAACTGATCAACTCGTACAAAAGCGAGTTACGAACATAAGTCCGTGAGTAACAAAATATTATAGTGCAAGCGCAAGATAGTGTTATGTCTGTTTCCTGACATGGATTGATAGCTTATACGCATGGTCTGTTTTAGGCTATTGGTGTGAATCATTGCTATTTTAATAGAACAATAAAAGTTTGAACTCCTGCTAATTTACAAATATAGGCCCAAAGACGATGAAAACGTAAGTGAACAATATTATAGTTTTGCCTGAAAGAGTTTTGATTAACATGTATGTTCTTTCGTTTTGTTTACCAAAATGTATTTCCTGTCTTTTAGTAAAATGTTTAGGCTTGCTACGACCTTGATAAAAATCCCTAACGGCATATAACAGTTAGATAATATAATTGTTGTTTGTAGGCCTAAATAGTTTCTTCTGAAGAACGAAATGAACTAAAACAATTGTAAAAATATACACTTTTAACGACTTCTAACTTTAAAACAAGTCTTATAGCCTACATTAGTTCTACAACACAATAAACTTATTATTTTGAAGTTATATTTTCTCATATGTATCCAATTAATTTGTACGTGATTTTTCACGGCATCTTATTATTGTTGTTATCCACAGGGTTGCAAATTCAAAGGCCTACAACAAAAAAAACTTCGATGTCCTTTGGTAACTGCTAAGTGTATTTCGGGACGATTGTGATAGTCTTTGACCTTGATTCCACCGGCCTACATAAGTAGGACCTGATCACGGCCCACGAAGCTGGTTTTATAACTTGTTTTATTTAGGCAAACACGTTCTTACATATTATAATTAAATTGCATTGTTTGAGGTTAAACTTAGTACTCTGGGTACAGGCTGTTCCAAAGGAGTATAGGCTTATAAACCTAAAAAGGTATGTAGGCCTATAAACATGTACCCCGAAATTCTTAGTTTTCCATTCAGTCGCCATTTTGTGTGTTTGATAAAACATGAATATCTTTATACAGAGTTGAAATGTTTCAAGGTGTTCAATTCGAACACGCATCAGAATAAATCCGAACTCTTAATTAACACTCCAAGCGCAAGGTATCTCTATCGAGATCAATTTCCTTGCATCTTAAGTGCTGAAATCTCTATCGGCATACAATTTAAACAATATTTGCAAATAATCGATTTACAGTAGGTAATGTTTATTCGAACTGTGTATATCTTATTTATAGTATTGCTCAGAAGATTACGCTTTATTCAAAAGCCACAATTTCATCTGTGTATGCCGAAAAACAACATATTAGCTAACCTGTGAAAATTTAACACTGAAAGTCAGCTGTTTCTACTGCAGCTGTCTACGTCTTGTGTATGAAACTAATTTTCAAAGGAAAGATGGGTTATTGTAGTGACTCTTTCTTATGGTGAGACCTAAGGTCGGGAGTGGTCGATGAGCATAGATCAAGGTCCCAGAACACGTTTTGGGGTGACATTAAAAATTGTATATATATACGTGTGTTCGCACTCTAACAGCCGCATTTTACGTATACATTTGATACTCAAGTTGGTTTTCTAAGTCGCTTGGACGATTTCGTTAGCCAACAACTGGAAGCACGTTTTTGACGGGAAGTCATTTTTTGGGGATTTTTGTACCTGAATAAAACGTGTATTTTTATTGTGTCTAAAAAAAATAAAAATAAGCGATTATTCTGCACATTTTGTTTTTTTACACGACCTTATAACAAGTCCGGTTCCACAAAATCGATCAAAACGAAAAATACCATAAAAGTACCCGGTTCAAATAGGCTACACGTGGGTGATTTTAATGTGGGGCAACATCTGATCCGAGGCCGACGGTCGGTATATCAACTTGCGAACCTAGTTTGCCTGCTGCGAGGGAGCGAAGCAGTTCATCCGAGTACGGAAGTTCGAAACTAGCCAAGCAAAGAGCATAAGCTGAGGCAGGTAAGGTCGAGTTGCAAACTCGCAAACATTTTGCCGGTCCCCTTTTACAATTTTACCCCCGGTTGAGAATTTTACATTTTGCTCCCCCCCCCCCCTAATTGTTGTAGCGATGTCTCTGGTAGGTACTCGTACATTTTACAGAAAAACTATAGTAGAGTTGAACTTTTCTTAAAAGTATTGAAAAATGTTCTTTCCGTTCAGGCTGTGAACCGCAATGCTGTACTTGGTAGCCGTCTTCCCCAATCATTGGTGAATTACGAACGTATTCAAACTACGCATCGGCGCGTTGATTGTGTAATTTAACTTTTCGGATGAGATAATCGTGATTGGTTCATTTAACAACACATTGGCCCCTTATTATTATAAATTAGGTACTGCCAAATTGATAGACCGTGAGGACAGTGGGGGGGGGATGCTGTGACGGTCAAGGTTACGATGCGGGTCAACGACTCTCGCGTCACACCTATACAATCTGTTGCCGGCAGTCTACGGTAAAGTAAACATACTGTAGGCCTCAGATGTAAACTAAATAATCCACGTTGGTAAAGAGTCCTCACTAAATCCTCCTAAATCATTACGTCCAGAGTCCTCACCGTACGTGAAAAAGGGAAATACTGTACTTAACCTTAGTTTTTAAACGACACTTTACTGATTAAAATTAATATTGCAAAGATAAGACGGTTTGGTATAGGTTAGTTTCGTTGTTGTATAGGTTAATATGAATTACTGCATTAGTCTATACAATCTCACAGGAGGAAATTAGGCCTTAAAAGTATTAGAAAGATCATAACGCATGCCAAGTCGTTTGTGGTAAGAGGGCGGAAATAAAGCAAACAGTGGTTGGGCCGCTTTACAGCTGGCAGGATACGACTAGTTATATGTATTTCGGATTTCGATTATTTTGCTATTTTACTACAGTATTTACTATTTACATAAAACCTCAATGGACGCATGAAGTTCCTCATAGCACACTAACGAATTGACGTACGCTGGTTTCTTTCAGCCAATGTTAGCCAATAACTCGGTTATCCGTGCGCAACAACTTGATCCCAATTTTCGGAAATCGAAATTATCGGGACCCGAGAAACAGGACCGTGTGGCCTTACGTTAACAGACACTGACAACACATTAATCCCAATCAGTAGGTTGAAATTGTTTTCCCTTCGTTTTGCGGGAAGAAAGCTACCCCCCCCCCCCCCGTGAAACGGAAGCCGGGTCCGTCAGAAAGAAGGAAGGATTAGATACAACAGCTAAGCACCGGTAGTGAAGTAGTATTGTGCGTTCATTCGCTTCTCTTCTCCGTTTTCATTATATCGAAGGAATTGTTTTCTCGATCTTTTTCAAGACAGTTTGAACAACCTATCCATTCCCTTCCGTTTTTAGAAGAAAACAAAATCGTAACGCAACTGAAGGACAACGGATGGTGTAAACCAACAATTCGGTGCATTTCACATCTACGAGTACATTATAAATAAGATATTTAAGTAAAGACATACGTAAAATATTTGACCTCTTTAGACGGAAATAATCGAAATGCTATTATTAGCGAATTTCCATAGGAAAAATGAGCTATTGCAGTGGCCCTTATGGTGAGACCCAAGGTCGGGAGTAGCAAATGAGCACCGATCATGGTCCCCAGAACACGTTTTGGGGTGTCATTAAAATTCATATATACATAATTATGTATATATGTGTTCGCACTCTAGCGGCCGCATTTTAAGTCAGATTTGGTCCAAATTTGGTACACGTGTTGGTTGTCTATGTGGCTCGGACGAGTTCGTTAGCCAAAAAAATCCAACAACCGGAAGTACGTTTTTTTACTGGAAGTAACTATTTTTTTTTTTATTTTCCTACGAGAATGAATTTTGTTTAGAGTTTTTTCTACAAATATAAATGTAGGATGTTATTCTGCACATTTTGTTTTTTTACGCGACTTTATAGTTCGCTTGGTTCCCCCAAAATCGACCAAAACGTAAAATACCATAAAAGTACCTGGTTCGAAGGCAAGTGGTGCAAACTCGCGAGGCAACTAGGAGGAAACAAATTCTACTAATATATTGCGTACACACAGACAGCTGTTCAACGCCTTCGTGAGCAGACCTATTTCCCAAATTGTTGGTTGAAACCCTAAAACATAGGCATATAATCTTAATTTTGGAAATTTGCTCAACTCACGTCAGCGGTCCAGCTGCGTGGTCGAATTATTTTTCTTCAAGTCTACTTTAACTTTCATTAGAGAATGATAAAGTTTGGCCGCATATCTGTTCACTTATGTAGGCCTAAATGAAAACATATATCGTTTCTGACTAAGTATGCATTTCTGGGCCAGGGAACTTGGAACTAAAATAGTGTTTTGTATTATATATAATGGTAAGGAAGTATATTTACCCGATATTCATTTTATTCATATCTTCGAACGAAGCGCGAGTACATGAAATAGTATATTTATATATCTACCTATGTGTATACCTAAATCAGAGCAAAAGGGAAGAAATGGGGAAGGCATTTTGGAAAAACTGAAACACCATTAAAACTGAATTAACGTGCCTTCTAACCAAAAACGTTTGATTGAACAACTTAACTAGCTCAAAGGGTGGAGGTCAAGCTTTCGCTCAGAGCCGAATTAGTTACATTTTCAACTTGTACAATTATAATAAACAAAGATATTTACAATGAATACTTACATTTAAGTATTCATTGATATTTATCCTTGTTTTACTCATTTACCTTTTTTCAAAATCATACCTCAAAAACAGCAACGCAATTTACATTTTACTTTCAATTACACACAAATGATAAAAATGGAAAAGCGTTAGTATTTCACATGTCTGGAACGACAATTAACGGCTTTTACCGTATCAAGCAATAAAAGTTTCATCGAAATCGTCTCTTGACTTGAGGCAGTTGTACCGTTAAATCTATGGCAGTCGTGACCTTGTGAAACTGGTTTCGACTAAACGACATCTTTATAACGACCGGTCGGAACTGGTCAGCTCTATGGCTAAACATACCATCAGAGTAAAACAGCTCCGCGCTCTGGTGCAGAGTATGTCTCCGAGTAGGATTCCGTAGACTACAAGTTTTGTAAGATAAATAAAACGGAAAAATATTGCGGACTGCCTCTACGAAAATTATATTAGTAGGCCTACAAACGCATCAACTTCACGTATACTAGGGACTCCACCTCTGCTCGCTTCGCTCCCCAACAAATTTGTCACTACCAATTTAAGGAAACAATATAATATGTAACACTAGATGTTTGAAGTATAATACAGTAAGCATTTCGTTTGCTTTTACCTAATCTACAAAAAAAAACGTTAGTTGTGAAGAATAATTACCTGATTCTAAACTTGCCAGAATGGTTGCAAATAAACGTTTTTTGTTCATTGTAGGCATCACCTAAAATGATATTAAGTTTTTGATCCAAATCAGCTGTTTTATTTATAACTAGGGGAGACCTCTGACTGCTCCGCAAACCAACCCCGTTAGACCCTTCTATACACATATGTTATGTTTTCTTTTCAATAAAGGTTAGGATTAATAATAATCTCAAAACTAAGATGGTAAATAATGTTAAATGTCCAAATCAAATTATTTCGTACATTTTATACCATGAGTTATAGCCTAAGAAAGGTTAAAAAAAACCAACAATGCTCAGGTCTACACTTAAACAAAACTCTACCTAAAAATTAGAAATATAAATAATTGGATCAAATTTTGAAATCAGCTGTTAACGGAAATATTTGAGTAAACAGCTGATTGCTGTACCAACACTAAACATACCTATTTAATAATGATTTATTATGACGCTCTCATTGCCCAACATAAAAACACGTGTGTATTCGAATGGAACGTTGTGTTCAAAGTAATCGGTAAACAACTTTCGGAGATTAGCGATTTTGAACAAACAAACATTTACATTTTTATTTATATAGACTAGTGGACCCGGCAATGCTTCGCTATTGCTTTATTTAATTTTAAGGGTAGTTATCAAATTTCATTCTTTTGACTTAAGTTATTGAATTGCAAATGGTGTTTATGTCAACAATTTATATAAACAATTTATATAAACAATATTTTAAACAGCATATATATAAGTAAATAGATATGTAACAACCGATGTTTGAATTGAATTCTAATACAGTAAGCATTTTTCGTTGATTTTTGTTTGTGTTGTTTGACAATCTAACCTAAAAAAGCTGTTTTGGTTTTTGAAGAATAATAACCCGATTATAAATTAGAGAAATTGGTTGCAAATAAAAGTGTTTTGGTTCATTGTAGGCCTAACCTAAAATTATGTTCAGTTTTTGATCCATAACAGTTGTTTTATTTATAATAATATGTAACAACCGATGTTTAAATTGAATTATAATATAGTAGGCCTAAGCTTGTTTTATTGATTTTTGTTTGTGTTTGCTTTTAATTTGTCAATCTAATCTAAAAAGCTATTGGTTTTGAAGAATAGTAAACTGATTATAAATTTGCTAAAGTTGCTATGGTAATGAATGTAAACAAACATGTGTTACTAAGCATTTTATACGAACAGCTGTTTTTGAGCGCTATGGTCTTGAGTCCATACATAAGAGGCTGTTTAGTTTTTTCCAAATTTGAAACTTTTCGGGAAACTTTTCAAATTTTTCTTTATATAAAAACCTAGTTCGGACTATTACGAACATTTTAAAACAAAAAATTGCCAAATTGGTCCAGCAGTTCTCAATTGATGCGATTTCAAAGAAACAGCAATTCATTTTTATTATATAGATATAATGACACCACAAAACATATTTAATAATTAATTATTTATTATGGTGCTCCCTTTTCCATACAATATTTAGTATACTGTTTATGTTGTTTTTACGTCCAACAGATAGATGGCGCTGTTTACGAAAACTTAAACTAAAAGTTAGAAATACAAATTCTTTCAAAGTTTGAAATCAGGTAGGCCTATATAGACATATTATAGCAAACAGCTGATTACTGTTATTATTATAGTCAATAAACATATTTAATGGCATTCACATTTTTGTTAAATATTTAGTATACTTTTTGTTGTTTTCATGTTCAATAGATGATGCTGTTACAAAAACAATAAATATATATATATATATAAACCTGCTTGTATTCGAATGTAATATTGTGTGCAAATTTCTAAGTAATCGGCGAAGAACTTTCAGAGATTTAAGATTTTGAACAAACGAACATTTACATTTTTATTTATATAGATTTATGTAACAACGGTTGTTTGAAATAAATTATAATACAGTAGGCTTTTTCGTAGATTTTGTTTGTGTTTGCTTATAGTTTGTTAATCTAACCTAAAACGTTTTTTAAACTGACACTAAATTTGCTACTTGGTTGCTACGATAATGAATGTAAACAAACATGTGCTCCTAAGCTTTTGAACCGAACATCTGTTTTATCAGAATATTCACTATTTGTACGGTTTAAGGGTCGGCTCTAGTAAAACAGAAAGCAACCTGCGACTGCCTATAGCGGCGGTAGGTTACGCGGACATTGTTCATCCTAAATCCATTTAAAACCCGCAATTATTCAAATAGCGTTTTTTAAGCAATACAAAACTCTTGGGGACAAAATTCTTCATCTGAATTGCTTGGTAATTTTTCGCTATAATTAATAGTTACAACGTAAAAAATATTTAAAATCACCCTATAGCGACGGTAGGTTACGCGGACATTGTTCATCCTAAATCCATTTAAAACCCGCAATTATGCAAATAGCGTTTTTTAAACAATACAAAACTCTTGGGGACAGAATTCTTCATCTGAATGGCTTGGTAATTTTTCGCTATAATTAATAGTTACAACGTAAAAAATATTTAAAATCACCCTATAGCGGCGGTAGGTTACACGGACATTGTTCAGCCTAAATCCATTTAAAACCCGCAATTGTTCAAAAAGCGTTTAAAAAAATACCAAACTCTTGGGGACGAAATTCTTCATGCGAATGGCTTGGTATTTTTTCGCTATAATTAATAGTGACAACATAAAACAATATTAAAAACCAATGTTTAAAATTGTTAGTAAATATTAAACAAAATATTTTTCTTAGTTTTGAAAAAGCCATTTGCATGACCATAGCTTTAAAATTACATATCGTTTATAATTTTCCGATCAAAAATAAAGGAAAAATTTTAGTACCATTTTTATATTAAGTAGTTTTTGCTCTACGTTCATTCTGTCAGTCATACAGTCTGAACAAAGACGGTTATGTATTTATATATAGTAGATATACAAAAAATAAGTATGTGGATATATACGATTTCAGATCCGAATATGTAACAAAAGATGTTTTAGTTATAATACAGTAAGCCTTTTATTTGCGTTTACCTAACCAAAAAAAAAACGGTTAGTTGTGAAAAATAATTCGACCACGCAGCTGGACCGCTGACGTGAGTTGAGCAAATTTCCAAAATTAAGTTTATATGCCTATGTTTTAGGGTTTCAACCATCAATTTGGGAAATAGGTCTACTCACGAAGGCGTTGAACAGCTGTCTGACTGTACGCAATATATTAGTAGAATTTGTTTCCTCTAGTGGCCTCGCGAGTTTGCACCACCTGGCTTCGAACCGGGTACTTTTATGGTATTTTACGTTTTGGTCGATTTTGGGGAAACCAAGCGAGCTATAAAGTCGCGTAAAAAAACAAAATGTGCAGAATAACATCCTACATTTACATTTTTAGAAAAAACCCTAAAATTTTTTTATTTTCCCAGTCAAAATCTCAAAAAATAGTTACTTCCGGTCAAAAAACGTACTTCCGGTTGTTGGATTTTTTTTGCTAACGTACTCGTCCGAGCGACATAGACTACCAACACGTTTACCAAATTTGGACCAAATCGGACTTAAAATGCGAACACACATATATATATATATATGAATTTTAATGACACCCCAAAACGTGTTCTGGGGACCATGATCAGTGCTCATTTTTCCTATGGAAATTCGCTAATAATTACCTGCATCTAAATTTTCAAATAAACGTTTGTCGGTTCATTAGTTATAGGCCTAACCTGAAATTATGTTAAATTTGTCATCCAAATCCGCTTTTAATTATTTATGATATGTAACAAAATATGTTTGAATTGAATTATAATACAGTAAGCATTTGTTGTTGATTTTTGTTTGTGTTTATAGTACTTTTAGTTTGTTAATCTATACCTAACCCAAAAAAGCTATTGGCTGTGAAGAATAATAAACTGATTCTAAATTTTTAAGTCCGTTGCTATGGTAATGGATGTAAACAAACATGTGTAGCTAAACTTTTGATCCAAACCTCTGTTTTATCAGAATGTTCACTATTTGCATACGCTTTAAAAAAAATTGTTTGCAAAATCCTTCCTTAGTGTGCGTCTGTTACCCCATAAGAATATAACTTGCTCTACGTTGATGCTATGTTAATCAGTTGGTCAACTATGTCAGGACAAAGTCTCTTATAGGCCTGTATTACATACATTATTACTCTATTTTGCTGGTTTTGACCTGCTGAATAACATGGTAAGATTGTATCAAAAAAACAAAATGTGCAGAATAATTTCATACATTTATTTTTCTTGATAAAACCCCGAAAAAGTTTCATTCTAATACCAAGAATCTCAAAAAATGTTTACTTCCAGACAAAAAAACCTGCTCCCGGTTGTTGTTTTTTTTTTTTTTTTTTTTTTTTGCTAACGAACTTGTCCGATCGACTTAGAAAACCAACGTTTGGACCAAATCGGACGTAAATTTACAGTGTGAATATATATATAATGACACCCCAAAACGTGTTCTGGGGACCATGACCGGTGATCACTGATCACATCCGACCTTAGGACTCACCGTAAGGGTCACTGCAGTAAATCATCTTTCCCATGGAAGTTCGCTAAAAAGTAATTGGTTTACACCTATCCCAAACCAAAATAGTTCACAAAATACCCACATTTTCTGAACTTTATCATGCATTGTACAAAAGACTATTATAAATTGTGATATTTAAGCTTGTACTAGCTTTTATTGTGTGTAGTAGTAAATTTTACTGTTTGTATATTACCTGAAAGTACCTGGAGACCGAGCTAAAGCTCGATTATAAGCAGGGCTATGATTTCAATAATAAATATTGGATTATTGAGTTTTGAGGTTAGGCCTATAACATTAAACAACTAAATAAAGGGTATAATATACAACATTAGGCTTACCTGTAATAAAAATACAGTTTAAAGGATTAACCACAATCTCAACGCTATGCCTCAGAAATAAGTCAGGCCTAAATTAAAGTATTATTTCAATATCGATTTATTCCTAGGGCCTAGTTCGCTCACGTCAATAACTACTATTATTGCAAATTTCCGTGAACATAGTTTATTTTAGGCCTATAACATTAAACAACTAAATAAAGGGTATGTTTATTATGTATTCGTTGCCATGGTAACTATAAATAGATACAACATTAATTAGGCTTACCTCTAATAAAATATACAGTTTAAATGAAAGCAGGTGATTATTGTAATGGCATTGAAAACATTTGCATCAGCTGTGCTTTGTATTGTTTAAAATGGACAAATTTCACTTTTTAATTTAATAAAAAGACGTAGAAAACTAATTTTCCCAGACTGGTGACCATTTCCAATCGATTTCTCGTGGCCAAAAGCCTAATATAAAATCAAAAAATCAAAAATCCTTAGACGGAGATTCTAGATCCATTTAGCAGACAAACAATTATCTCTCGCTTTAGAAGATAAGATATTGGTTAAATTAACGAGAACTTGGTAGCACGCAAAGGTCTCCCCTGGGCTTGCAACAAACTAGGGATATTAAACCGATCAGGTGTATGCTGTATTATAGTTAGAAGCAAACACGGTATAGGTACAGCCACTGTGCAGGAATGTAATCCCGGCTCTAGCTCCTTGCTACCGGTTTTTCTAGTTTTAAAATTAATCGATACAAACAATTAACGTAACATAAAATATATGGAATAGTCGTTAGACCGGGCTGGAATGCGCATACCACAAGTAATAGTATCGTATGTAATCGTTTCAACAAATGTCTCACAGCAGAAATGTGACAGAGCCTGAAACCACTCTCATCGGCTTTCTATTTACTTTCCCTTTATGCGAGACGTGAGAACCACTCGACGTATGTGAACTATTGGTATTTTTAGTATGTATACACTAAACAGGGAGTTTTTTTTTTTTTTTAATGAGCCACCATTTCTCCTATACTAATATTATAAAGAGGTAAAATTTATTTGTTTGTTAACTTCCCGCTACCAATAAAGGGAAGTTATTGATTTCGGTCCGATTTTCGAAAGTCGAGTTTTCATTAAATCTCCACGTTTTGAGGTCCCAGGAAGCCATTCTGACTATTCCCGCCGAGGTGTCCGACCGTGCGTGTGTGTGTGTGTGTGTGTGTGTGTGTGTGTGTGTGTGTGTGTGTGTGTGCGTTGGTAAACACTCTATTGTGGCATCATTCACCGGTACCAGACCACACTGTGGCAACATAAAAAATTGTGGCAACATACACACGTTGCCACAATTTATTTGGCTTATATTTATGATTCTTATCGAAGAATAAGGTATATAAGAGTCAGTTGCCATAAATGAGTTTTTCTCCCGGTGTGTAAAAAGGTCGAACATTACGCATTTGCAGCAACTGGGACTTCGCCGTGTGATAGCGCTCCTAACGGCTAACGTAGTAAGCTGATTTGTGGTGATTTCGCGGCAAAATGTACTTGGTACAGTGTTGCCGCTTCAATTCTCTACAACTTACTACGGATGGTTCATCCAGCCGTAGTAGTTTTGTATACCTTGCTTGGTACCAATCGAATTATTTAAACGTTACAAATGATTTTCCGTTGTAATATACGAAATAAATTAAAAGAACAAGGAACAGTAATATCATACATTTTAGTATTTAAAACTTATAAATTATTCAAAAAGTTCAGAATGTTTTGCACGTAATCTGGAAATTAATTCGTATTTTTTATTTTAAGACCAGTAAATAAAACTTGTAATATAGACCACTGTAATTTCTTTTCTTTTAATCGTAATTTATAAAAGTATATACGCTATTTAATATTAGTAGCTGATGTCATATTTTTTTGAAAACATTATTATTTATAAGTAAGTTATTCTAAACAGTAAGTTATTTTCTATAATAATGGTAGTAAACTTTTAATTAAAGCCAGAATTCTTGGCCTGCACGATGTTATAATATTTATGTATAACTAAAATTAATTTGATGTAATAACGTACTGGAATATGTACTAAATTACAAAGAGCATTGTCAAATTTCTTTTTGCAATAGTGTACTAATGTAAATTTAAGGAAACCACTCAAGGTAGTTTATATAATGTGTCCTCTAGTGAAACTATCGCTTCCCAAAATAAATTACAGTTAACAGTATTATAGGCGGATAAAGTCATTAAGCTAAAATATTACATAGTTTATAATTTAATTGTAAAAAATGTAATAAATTGAGACCCAACCTATAAAACGAAAGACATCGTGCATTTAAACTCATAAACATATAATCAATCAGGAAGTGGCCAAATTTAATCGATTAGTTTTATTCCTATACACTTATATGCTTAAATGTTTTCTGAATACAAATTCAGATAGGCCTACAACATATTGTAACTGTTTAAAAAAATATGAATTTTAAAAATTGCTCTCTTACAAAAATTGGCTTTGAGTTTCACTAGTAGGCTAAACTTAAAAACTATTATTCTTAATTTATTCATATTAGTTTATTCAACCAATTAGTTTATAACACGTGACATTAAAAAAAAAATCATATATGTGGTCTTCGGGTCAGAATTTTGAAGGCCTACATTTTATTTGGTAAATATTATATGTTTCGTTGCTAATGTTTTTTTTATAGGTTATACAATATTGTATGACTTTTATTTGAGACTAATGTTTTCTAAATTCAAGCTTTAACCAGCTAATTCCTCTATTAATAAAGTAAAAGATGAATGAATAAAGCACCTACACATCTGTATTTAAAAAACCCAATTATTAATCTTTTAATTTTTTTTAAAGTTTACATTATCTCTAGGCTGTACAGAGTGTTTATAAAGTCCTGTTACCTCCCTTATTTTTTGTTACAAAAATAAGTTAGTAAAACTTTTTATATATCTTGAGTTTCATAACTTTTTTACTTAGTATCTGACCCTTTGTAATTTTGGAGTAAGTCAGTTGTACGTTGATGTTAAATGTAACACATTTTAAAAATAGAAACTGTAAGTAAATATAGTAAGGTGCCACTAATTCGTCTGAGTTTATGTCTTAAAAAACTTTTTCATGTAACATTTTTCATGTACTGATATAATAGCTGTACCTGCGTCATTTTGTTCCTAATATTTATTGTGATAGCACTCAGTTTTGCCTTTTTACAAATAAATCACGCAAATGAAGAAAATTTAACAATTTTTCGGACAAAAACCTGCGTTTGTGTTATAATAAAAATATAATTTTCCAGAACTTTGATTGTCCATTATTTTGAAACGAAGCAAGATACTAAGTTCTAGTTTGCGCCATTATGTTTCTCGTTTAATAAACTTTTCAGCTGTGTATTACATGCCCTACATCTGCATTTGAAATTGTTAACCCCCTACCCTCTCAAGCCAAAAAAATCATAGAGGTTCAGATATGTCAAAAAAATGTGTCCTGTTATGCAACACAACATATACCGGGTGTCTCGGAAGTCCAAGAACGGCCAAATATTTTGCAAACAAGCGATGTTATTCTCCAGAACATAATAAAATTATATGAATGCAAATAAATTTATTCACTGTATTGAAATTGCATTCTTCACTGTATTGAAATTGCATTCTTCACTGTATTGAAATTTGTGTTAAAAAATGTTGTCCGCCATCTTGAATGTACCTTTTTTTCAAAAACGAAGGGGTCTTTTGGTACATAATCAATTGTATTACCTTTTCTTTGTAAAGCAAACAACATGGTCTTTATTCGAATTTTCCTTTCAAATAATACCACATGGTGAGACTAGGGTATTACGCCTACATTATTTAGCTAATGTCTGAGTAAAATAAATTAGGAAGACCAAAACTCTTTTAATTTAATTTAATGTCTATACCCCCATTAATACCCATCATTCAGTATACAACTTAAATAAACTCACTAAAATCAATATAGTAAGTCAAGCATCATAGTAAAGCTTGACAGTAAGAGAAATATGTTATGCAGAGATGCAAAACCTGTTCGAAATTATTTATGCAGAACCGAATATAATTTATGATCGATACAAGTCTCATTTGTCTCTCGAAACTATAGTGAAAATAACTGTGAGGTGCTGTATTATCGGCCAAAATATAACAGTATATATTGCTGTAAAAATGTATGTTCATGATTGAGCAGAAGGTGAATGTCTTGTAAACTGTGCACTAACATGATGGTTCAAGTGACTCTTTATTTATTATACAGGTTTATATAAAAATGCTATTGACTATAATATGTCACTTGGTCCATTTATAAGGATTCGTACACATAATATATTCGATAAAAAATACATTATAGACGAAATTTTGGAATTAGATGAATTACATAGTACGAAAATCGTCCAAGAATAGACACAATATGTTTTTGACAAAAATACTTTTACTTTGTCGGCATATTTCGGCAATGCAATAAATATTTCAGGTGTGGTT
>JAGFPH010001441.1:0-60323 GCA_018207615.1 Philaenus spumarius
CCCCCCCTAAAATTTCGATTTTTTTCAAACCGTTTCTTAGTGAGCACCTATGGCCCTAGAGGAAGCTACATACCAAATTTCATTCAAATCTGTTTGGTAGTTTTTGAGAAATCGTGATGAGTGAGTCAGTGGGTTTTGGCTTTTATATATATAGATTAAAATGTATTATCGTGATTGCATTTTTTTCTTTTTTATTCTGTAAAAAATATTAAATACAATTTTAATGACTGCTTTTTAGTTATATGATTTAAAATGTATTACCAAGATAGCTTTTTATTTTAAATTTTAGTCAGTAAAAATATAAATTAAAATTTGTATGATTATACTTTTGTTATTATTGTAAATTGCAAATAAATGACATAAACATAATGTTTTTGAAAAGGTTAAGATATATTCTTACAATTACAAATGTTGAAATGTGTAACTTAAGTATCATTTAAAAAAACTGCAACCCCAAAAATAGTTTAATACATCTATTTTTTAAAAAATGAGGTGATTTGTACGACGAAACATACATCTTTCATGGTAGCGCGGTGTTTTTATACTATAGATGACGTCACTGGACAGGGAACGGGTCGAGGGGTTTGAGTTTGTTTACATGACTATGAGGTAACCTTTCCTTTCTAGAGAGAGACCTTGAATACCACCCGCATACTGAGATAATAAGCGAAGGTGACTGAGCCGAGTTGAGTTTGTTAGGTTATGTTCGCGTGATGTAGTATTTTCCCTTATTTACGTCAAATTTTACGAGAGTGAAGTGTGAATAATTTCAATGAGTTTCACAAACGAGATATCTATAATTTATTATTTGCTGACAATGTTAAATTTTCAGTTTCCGTGAATTAGACTGGAACTTTTAATGTTTGTTTATGCAAAAGTAAACAAACAAAATGTAGCCTACGAAAGTATAATTAAAAAAGTGAACAGGGCTTTGGTCCTGTCTTTTAGTGGTTTAAGTTTAAAGTGTAGTGTAGTGAACTTTGGATAAAAAGCAGTTATGATGTTGTTCGCAAATGTGGCAGTTTTTCTGCTGGTTGTCTACTTTTGCGTAGCTCAGCAATTAAACGGTAAGTAGGCTACACTAATATAGTTACTGACAGTTGTTCAAGGTTTTATCAAACAGTAAATTGATAAGTATTTGCAATAACTCTTGGCATAATTTGCAATCAAGTTGGGCTTAATTAATAAATAAAATAGGCATTTGTAGGTTAACTGAATTTTTCAAGCGTTGTAAATAAAACAAATGGTAGGCACTTAATTGAATCAAATCTTTGACTATGTTACATACGTAGGCCTAAACCAATAACTTAAATCATTAAATTCAATGGTTGGATGAAAATTGTATTATAAATTTGCCTCAAGTAGACTTAATACATTTACTGTGTTAATTTGTGGCATGAACACCTCGAATCCGTAATATTTTAACCTATACTCTGAACGATATTTGGTGGATTCTTATACGGTATCAATTTTCGAGAGCGATTTTGCCTTTTTGTAGGCTGTCTGTCAATTTTAAAATAGGCTTAGCTCTCTGTCACCGAAGCAAAAACCAAAAAGGCCTTTGTTTTCCCCAAAAATGTCACTTATCTTAGGCAAAGGCGTAACTACAAACTTGTTGGCCTTGGGGTAAGATAATAATTGTGGGGTTCCCACGGTGGGTCTGGGGGAAAATGTTGGAAAATTAACCCCCCAAAAACGTGTTTTAGTGCATTCTAGAGGTAAAATTTGTAGTACTTAGGCCTATGTGTTTTATTTTGCATTCATGATACTGAATTGAAAATATTATATTGAAACAATGAACGATTTGCAACATTATTTACCTTCTATCTCGATCTACCTCTGTAACCTGTGTCATTCAGGCTACTATATAACTACACTCATAACTTAGGCCATATGAACTGGTCTTAACAAACAACTTTACATTTAATTTTTTCCATAATTAGTTTCAAGTAAATTAAATTAGTTTCAAATTTTAAATGTAAAGGAAAGAAAGGTTTAAAGTTTGTTTTGATAATTAATTATTGTAAGTTAAAGAAAATAATACAAGTGAATGTGGGACATGATTTGAAATTTTATCACACAAGTTCAAAACGAAAGCAAATACATTGTTACAAGCAAAACACAATAAGTTACATTTGTTCAAATCCGTTAAAATTCCTTTTTTCTGACTTTTGCCGAGGAAAATTCATCACTCCGAAATGTCATCAGGCAATAGTTTCATGAAGTTGACGGCTTCCGTTTAAACGTTGTTATCGTTTGATTTTAAAATAAATTTAGGTTGAACAATTTTGTACGTATTCAAAAACTGAGTTCATTTCTTGAAATCGCGCGTCTAGTTGCCCACATAACGTTTCTATCATGGGGTAAAAGAACGTCACTTTGAAGCAAGATTTTGGCTCTTGCAGCCTTTCATCCTCGCTCAGTTCATCAAAGTGCTTCTTCGTTTTAGCGATTCTTTTTTTTTTGGCAAAATCGAGCTCTATTCCCCAACTTGCACACATTTCTGAAGTTTTTTCACTAGGTTTCGCTGTGAAATATTGAATCTTTTTCTAAAAGGGTCGGGGGATCTCCTGGCTTCAAAGAACTTTGTATTAGGTAGCCTATATGTTTTACTGACCACATTAAAAATTCATATTTTAAAACAATAAAGTCGTTTTGGATAGATTTCTCAGCCAATAACGTCTAAAATAAGCTTTTTTACATTTCCCCCATAGAAATCGAAGGAGAGCCGTAGGTCCTTGGGCCTAAGTAGAAAACACTAATTCAAAAGTTCTCCACAAAAATAGAGAATTACATATTTTTAAATCGCCAGATGTACCGTAGTCAATTTCTTCTTCAAATCGTCGAAAACAATTAACTACGGTATCATACAGTAATTGTTTAATATTGTTGGAATTCTAGAAATAACTTTTGGAAATTGGCTTTCCAAATACAACTTTTGTTTGCTGCTCCCCGTGAAGATCGGTCATTACTTCGAATATTAGGCCTACTTATACCTTCATATTCCTCGCTACTTAAATCTTTAATTATTTTTTTTCTCGCCGATTCTCTTCATCTCTGGTTTCTTTTGACAACCCTTTTGAGACTACTTTGTTTTTGCAGTTCACTTTTGAACCCCGTTGAAGTCGCAATTCTTTTGTCTCGTTTTTCTTCAACCTTCCTTCCTGTTTGACCCTCTCTCCGTTTTGGCGTACAGCTGTCGTATCCTTTTGCGTGTCTTCACTTCCTATTCCTGCTCTTGCGTGGCAAATTACTTCCGAATTTTCCATCCCCACTTCTTCCGTATCTCCTGTATTTGACAACACCTCCATATTGTTTTTACCTTGCGTTACCGCTTTATTTATTTCTTCGCCTATATTAGGCCTATTCGTGCTCTTTCCCTTTTGAGCTTACCTTGACGTTATATTTAAACATTTGCCCTTTATTTTGCTTATGGCAACATGTTTATCAATAAATGGCAATTTTATGATAGCTGACTTGGAAACAGCTGTAGTAAAGGAAGAGAAGAACAACACGACAGCTGTCGTCGGCAGTTCGGACTCGGAGATCACTCAGAACACGTTGGTAGTGCCTGGTGCTGACTACGAGGACGTGGAAGTAGCTAATCAAGACGGCATCAGTGTGACGACGTATATATTGGTGTTTCTTAGTGTGGTGCTGATTGTGCTTGGTGCGACTGTCGCAGCACAATTCTTGGTACTTCATAGTCGGAAAAAGGTAAGAGATCATTTTACTATGGTTCTTGTCCAGATGTGTATACAGCAATTATAATAATTTCAAAAAGTGTAGCCTATCTGTCAGTAGTTGACGTACAAGTTTATTTGAAGATATTTATGTTAATACCATAGCATACGATGTATTCTTAAGATACAAGGAAAAGTTCCTGTGCAATTTCTAGCCGACTAAATGATAACTCTTTTGAAATGAGAACTGCGGAATTATTTTCTTTTGTTGAATACGATATACCACTCAACATAGACATGCATAAAAAATGTTTACTGTCGTAGGCCGTTCTCTAGTAAAGGCATATAGTAGAAAATGGTTCTAGTAGGTAGTTAATAAATAGTCACAGTTTAATTTTCTTGTATCATGGGTAAGTTTTACCGCTGGGGTCAAAAGGAAATTTCCTACCCATACCGATGCAACTTTGGATATCCATCGAAAATGTAGTCGATTGTTTAGTATTTTGAAAAATATAGACAATGTTTACTATATTGAAATAATATACCTAGGCCATTGTTTACTATACCGGTACTGAAAAAAATGCCACTGTCTACTATTGAAAAATATCAGCCACTGTTTACTACTGACAAAAATATAAGCCATTGTTTTATATACTGAAAAAATATAGGTTGATCTGTGCTTGTAAATAAAATTGAAGAGTCTGTATTTGATTTCGAAATAAATACTTTTTTCTAAGGTCATATGGTTATTCACGCTTTACCAAAACCGAACATGCATTTTTAATTTTTTGTTTATCTGTTTGTCCGGGCTAATCTCCGGAATGGCTCGACCAATTTTTACGAAACTTTCATTTGTATATAGAGGACTTTACAGAGAATAATCTTGGCTATTTTTTATCCCGGAAATATTTTGGGTTCCGATTTGAAAATGTAAAAATTATGGCCAAATTAGGGAACAACGCGGAGCAGAAAATGTGTTCATTTGATAATGTGTAAATTACGAAATAGCCTATGTCTATTTATAAATGCTAGGGTAAAATAATCTTGAAAACTAAATCCGTCATAGCAAATATTTAGTATACATACACATAAAGAATGTTGCACTTGGAATGAGACATAGGCTAGAATTCGTTTGGATTTAAGGGTTGAAACAACCCCTAAAACAATAAATATTTATTAATATACTTCCATTAAGACTTGTTTTTTTTACCAAATTAGGTCGTGATTGGTATCATTCTTCTTATTTTTTCATCTACTTTTCAAATGTTCGATGGAACTTTACAAATTATGATCATGAAAAGAAAGTTAATTTCCTAGCGGGGATTCAGGAACGAGACACATTAGGAATCATCTGCGGTCGGAAGCGAGGTCTGGGGTTTACAAGATATATATAAAAAGTAAACTATATTTGTATTTTTTAGTGTACTGCTAAGGGTTGAAAAGGTAATAACAACTCCTAAAACAGTAAACATTTATTACTATACTTCCCTTATTGCGGCGGATCTTTGGACCGTGTGCGAAGCCACGGGCACCTGCTAGTAATGTATAAATAAACATCCATTGCATAGTAGATATACATCGTGAGAACTTATTGCCAACCTTGGAGCACTTAAATTCCCTCCGATGAAGGGAACAATGTTTGGACTGCTTCCAATCGGATTGCTCGCCCTGCACCGTGTCCACGTGACCTTTAGACTCTACTGACATAATTCTCTGTGTATATGGGATCTGCTTATTTATAGAGCTTGGTGCGACGATGGGTTTAAGTTATTTGTCTTGTACAGATTGTGCCTAGGCCTTCTTGTTTTTACGTCTAGACGGGGCCGCTGATTTTACATTACCCATAGATAATACAAAGAATAACATGTAAGGAACAGGCGGGTACAGCTGGTGTGCATCTCCAAGCCTAGGAGACTTGTCCGAGGGACACAAAGGATAACTTCAGATAAATAAGTAGACAAAACAAAAAGCTGTTTTGATCTGTTAAAATAATTATTCAACAAATATTTTACAAAAGTAAGGAGTAGACTTAAAGGTTAAGACTGAATACAAAATCGAGGAAACTACTAACTTTGAGTAGTTATTGAAATTATGAAATGTAAATTATACTTTTTTGTATACCTAGGGAAAACATAATAAACGGTACCAGATAACTTTATACCTTCCCAAGAGTAGCATAGGAGGTGGTTATTTAGAATTGCAATGGCAATTATTAGATGCATGTAACACAAATCCATTTTATATTATTATTAAAACTATTCAATCGATTTCGAACAAATTTGCACCAAACACGTCAGTTAGTCCTGTATAGATGCACGAAAAGAGGTTTTGAAAATTTTTGAAAAACAACCCCGTTTTTGGCCAAAAACAAAAAAATCAGTTATTATTATTACCTAAACGAGAATTTTTAGAAAGATGCGGTTTTTTGCATATGGTAAGGTACATTAAGGCCTACAAATAGCCGAATTTTATCAAAATCGTTAGAGCTGTTTTTGAGAAATTTTGATTATTCTCGTTTTTGACCATTTTTGGGGGGGTAAAACCCCTTGAAAATCAAAAATTTGAAAAAATGAAAAAAACGCCTGGAGATATTCCAGAACTACACCTACATACCAAATGTCATCAAAATCGGACTGTTGGTATGGTCTCCAGCTCTGTACACATCCTAACAGACACACACACACACACACACACGGACAGACATCACAAGAAAAACACTGTTTTGGGTTCAAGGAGCACCAAAACAAATAATTCCACTAAAATATTTTTGGGTTCAGGGAGCACCAACACAGATAGTTCCACTAAAAAAATGTTTTGGGGTTCATGGAGCACCAAAACAGATAATTCCACTAAAAATTCAAATTTGAAAATTTGGACGAAAACAATACTTTCTCCTACTACGTATAGGGGGGGGGGAGAAAGTAAAAAACACTTGTGTTACAATGTTCTACAGACCGGAAGCCAGGTTGGAAGTTGGAACTAACTTAACAATGTAGTTATCTTCCTTAAATATTTTAAATTATATTAATTCGACCACACAGATGAACCGCTGACATGAGTTGAGCAAATATACAAAATTAAGTTAATTTGTTTCATGGTTTCAACCAACTATTTGGGAAATTGATCTACTCACAAAGGATCTGAATAGCTGCCTGCGTGTACGAAATATATTAGTAGAATTTGTTTGCACCTAGCCTCCAGCCATGGCCGGTCTAAGGCGAAAATTGCAAGTGTGCAAGTCTCACATTTTATGCCCCTACCGGGGGGTCTGGGGAAATGTTTTGAAATGTAAGGTCTAAAAACACAGTTTTTGTGCACTTTTGCGCCTTTTAGAACATAAAATTTATGTCTCTCAATTTGATTTATTATTGATTGATTGATTGAATTGATAGGTTCAATACTTTTTCTTGTACCTTAAACCACTATTATGTTAAATAAACTAATGAAAGCTTCTGGGTCACGTTACAATGATTTTTACGCTTATATTGCAAGTACTCTCAGAATAAATAGCTAATGCGGGAATCACCGTCCGCCGGACCTAAGATAACTTTCCATATCTCATGGGTAAAATAAAATAAAACAACAGAACATAGTGAACCAATAATTACAGAGTTTAATAATGGCGCACACACAACAAAAGTTTATTAACTATTAAGATAGGAAGATAGTCTCTTTTATTATACATTTATACCAAGGGCTTTTCTTGCTTTCATTTCGCAGAATGAATTAACTATGTCCAAATAATCAATTGACTGAGTGAGGTAGCTCGTTTTCAATTGATAAAATTGAAAGGCTGTTAAGCCTTTTTTGAGACAGTGTTGACCAAGTTTTTATCAACTTCAGCTTTGAAAAGCTTCGTTCAGTGAAGGCGACGAACATGGGCATTGTGGATACGATCCGTAACGCTATCCACAGGTTGACGTAGGCATCCGTGCTTTCGGTCAATAACAAAAAGTTTAGGACATCCATTGGAGACTTTTGACCTAAAAAGAATAAAATTTTGTCATGAAACACTTCAAGTGTAATTTTTAGAGAAGATATCATGAAAAAGATTAGAATTTATTTTTATATATTTTTTTTTGTACGTTATTTACGTGTGTACTGAAATTTCAGAATAAAACTTAAGAAATACTAAAATTCTAAGTTTTATTCATTTATCTGGTAAAAAATAAGGTAAGGTAGGGTGAGGTAAGAAGTGGAATATAACTGTACATAAATTTATCAAGTTTAAATCGTTAATTTGGTAGAAAATATAGTAATTAAAGAATTAGGATGGTGAAATATTAATATTAGTTTCAATAACTAATACTACCTGTTAACTTAAATTCCAATATTATTTTACTGGAAGAGTACTTCCTTGGGTAAAAGTTTCTGCATAGAAACCGCCTCGTCGCACAATTCGTCCCTTCTAATGTCACTTTGATCAGTCCCATCTGACATTAGCTCTTCGAGTTGTTTGCATTTGATCAAAAGTGTTTTTCGATCGGGCAGTTTGTCTAGCTTGAAGAGAAATTCAAAATTTGAAGTCTTGGCCTTGGGGTAGATCTTCGGGTTTACCTTGAAATTCAACTGTAATAGTTTGAGACAAAGTTCCTTCTAGTTTAAATATTTCTGCTCAACATTTAAATAAATTTCTAAAAATTTGCCAATTTTATGCCCCTCCAAATTTTACACCCCTCAGGCCGTCCTTGCCTCCAGCGCTCACTCGCTCCTTCGCTATACTACTTGCGCGGGCTTGTGGACTGCGTGAGGATATTTGAATGACATTTGTACTAAATACACAAATTAAGTTTGTAGACATAAATTAATAATTCATGACTTAAAATGCCATTGTTGCATTACCGTACATAATTTATTGTAATTTCTAAAAGGGGAACGTGTTTTAAAACTATACTGTAAGTAAAGCTTGATTTTTACCAAATTAAATTAACACCTTCTTTGTCACATTTTTCTGGTCGCGCAATCACGAGCACATCTATTTGTATCTCTTTTTCATCAAAATCTAATACAGATGCTTTAAATGGTACCTTGTTGTAAAAAAAATAAAAATATTGAATTTCGTTTTTGTGTCTGCCACTTGCTCGGCGCGATGAGACGACCCTATAGTGTCGTCTGGCGCTTGTAGGGTTAAATCAAACATATAAATCAGACCTTAAACAAATGTTTGGTGGAGGAGATCCGCACTATATTCGCCCCTGAATGAGCAACTATCTGGATCCCCAGAACACGCACTCTAAAGGTTGCGTTTTACAGATATCGGCGCGAATGCTGGCACTTGACCTTGCCCGGATGTGATGCGCCAGGGATGTGGAGAAAGGGCATAAGTGGAGACAAAAAACATTATCCCACGCCGCTTTCTAATGTGATTCATTCTTTTGACGAACTGGTGGCTTCGACGAAAACCACCTTACTTGAAAGGCTTACAAAAGTAATTTTTAAATTTAATTACATTATTTATGTTCGTTTTTCTAGAGATAATCGCATAATATTGGAACATGGAACTGGTTTATCTAACCGCACCGGGAATACTAAGGTTTTTAGTATGGTTAGTAGCCCATAGTCCGAGTGCCAGCATTCGCGCTGGGATCATTATATTCGATTTGTTCCTAATTTGGTCATACGTTCGTTTTCTAAGTGGCTTAGACTAGTACGTTAGTCAAAAAATCTGAAAAAGAATTTTTGTACTGGAATTAAATTATTTTGGGGTTTATCTAAGAATATAAGTACGGCATAGGAGATTATTCTGCACATTTTGTTTTTAAGGCTCTTCTTTACCTTGAAGAAAACTCCCGAGTGTACAGTATGATTTCAATGCAAAAGGCCTGACTCAAGCCGCAAAATCGTTGAAACATGCATTCGTAATACCGTGTTTCGGATTCTATTTATAAATTAATAATCTGGGAAACTACTTCAAGTTATAAAGAAGGCTTTATATTTTTTACGTGTTAGTTTAAAATATGGAAATTATTGCTCAAAACTCCCAAAAAATGCGTTAAATATAATCGATTTTTACTCATTTAAACTGTTGATTAAAAGGAGTTGCCAACGATTTCTTTCAATTATGAGGTATAAGACAAAAGCACAAAGCCTTTAGGAACAATTTAAGATGTTTCACAACTTTTTAGGTTGAAAAACAGCGTCCGAAACACGGTAGTACGAAGTGCATGTTTTTGCTGTTTTTCGCAAGGTATAGAAGACCCTTAACACGACTTTATAGCTCGTCTGGTTCCCCCAAAATCGACTAAAACCTAAAATAGCGTGAAAGTATAACTCGTCAGGTTTCATGAGAGCTGTCACCATCGCGTGAGGGGAGGTTCAAGGTTGTAGTTTGAGGCCGCGTGGGGACTGACAGATCCATTGTAGGGGAAACAGGAGCCTAACAACACACGAAACAACAGATCGAGACGACCGCTTCCCCCACCATCTTACTGAAGCCTAGACCCACTGCGCATCCAAACTCCACAGCTCACATGAAACCTTTCCACTTATACTCGTTTCAAATCCACGAGGAAGATTTTACCGTGGGGGTTTCTGTTTCAAGGCCGGCGACCGGAATGCAACTCGCGAAGCTAGTTTGCCCGCTGCGAGCGAAGCCAAGCAGTCCAATTCCTATGCCGTATGGTCGAGGTTCAAACTCGCCAATCACATTAGTTTTTTTACACGACTCTACCTCGTCTGGTTTCCCCAAAATCGATCAAAACGTAAAATAGCGTAAAAGTACTTGATTCAAATCCACGAGGGGGGGTTTAGCTTGGGGCAGCTTGTTACGAAGCCGACTGCCATGATGCAAACTCGCAAAACGCAGTCGATAATCCGTGGTAGCAAGGTGTAGGTGCAAGCTCACTAAGCGAATTTTCCGTTACGAGCTGAACAAAGGAGCGTGTGAGCCAGGGTCGTAATAATAATAATCTTTATTTTTAGGAGTCGAAGTTTTACTAAGTTTTGGATCCTCTCTTCTACTTAAACTCGAATTACAAAATACATAAATATTCACACTACAAACAAAACTTGTTTTATACTAATAATAGGTTAATTACCTTATATATCACCCATCAACAATCCAAATTTTTCCTTTGTAGGATTACCAGTTTCAACGGTATACCGTCATCTTCAGATCCTTACTATAGATAGATTTATTTAACGGCGACCTGCGCGAAAAATCTGGTGCGTGTAAGGGAGGTAGTTGAAGGTCCCCCTCCACCATCGACATGCCGGCCGATGCTCTGCTTTGTTTGCCACATTAAGGAAAAGTGGTGGTGCGAGGGGGAGGGGAAGTAGTGTAGGGGTTGGAATACCCTCCCTCGCCACTATCTCCTTCTCTTTTGCACAAGTACTCAAAATAGGTAGCCATCTAATAAATCTATCTATAGTGTTCCTTAGTTTCCGCCTGTTCTGGCATCGTCTTCTTTAGCGTTGGAGGGCGAGGTGCAAACCAAGTCTACTTATTAGCGAATTTCCATAGAAAAAATGAGCTATTGCAGTGGCCCTTATGGTAAGACCCGAGGTCGGGATTAGCAAATGAGCACCGATCATGGTCCCCAGAACACGTTTTGGGGTGTCATTAAAAATCATATATATATGTATATATGTGTTCGCACTCTAGTGGCTGCATTTTAAGTCCGATTTGGTTCAAATTTTGTACACATGTAGGTTGTCTATTTCGCTCGGACGAGTTCGTTACCAAAAAATCCAACAACCGGAAGCACGTTTTTTGACCGGAAGTAACTATTTTTTTAGATTTTTCCTACGAGAATGGATTTTTTTAGAGTTTTTTCTTCAAATATAAATGTAGGATGTCGTTTTGCACATTTTGTTTTTTTACGCGACCTTATAGCTCGCTTGGTTCTCCCAAAATCGATCAAAACGTAAAATACCATAAAAGTACCCGGTTCAAAGCCATGTGGCGGATTCTACCGTGGGGTTGGCGTGCGGAGCACGCAATGCATTGTGCATTGAAGATACCCCTAATACGGGGGTTGGCGTGCGAAGCACGCAATGCTTTGTGTATTAAAGATACTCCCAATATATGGAATGGCGTGCTAACCATTTTGCAGCTATTCAACACCGTCGTGAATAGACCTATTTCCCAAATTGTTGGTTGAAACCCAAAAACATGCCTATAAAATTGATTTTGGAAATTTGCTTAACTCACGTCAGCGGTTCAGCTGCGAGGTCGAATTATATAATATGTCTTACACGCATCCAGCTAAGTTCTCAACGTCTTCGTGAGTAGAACAATTTCCCAAATAGTTGGTTGGAACCCTTAAACATATAAACTTAATTTAGGAAATTCACTCAAGTAACGTCAGCGGTTCAGCTGCGTGATCGAATTATTTTCATAGTGTCATTATTTGAAATACTCATTATTTGTGTTCTAAGATGAAAGTTGCTAGGTGTATTTTATTGTTTATTCAACATTATTATTACGTGGTAGTAGATCCAATATGGCAGAGACGGAGGAAAGACGAGGATGTACCGCGAAGTTTACCACCAATAAAATATGCAAATGCCGCACAACCTGTTGCATTGTCTATAAATTTAGTCAGTATCCTCCGAACACATCAAAGAGCGCTTTGGTCGGAGTTTCCGGTCGTTTTTCCAACAGTCGTGTACATTGTCAGTTGTATAAACTTGAAACAACATCTTCACGCACGCGGGTTTTTATTTCAAGACGTGTGGGTTTAGGTTAGCTTACAAAGTTGGATACATTCTGTGAAAGCACATGTTGTATTCATGAATGGGTTTGATTTTTTAAACAAAAAGAAATTTTACTCTTTACTGAACCCCGTGTATAAGATTATTTTTATAAATTTTTCTCAGGAACTGATTTCCTAATATAAAGAAATATGAAGATATTTCTAGAAACTTTGAGAAAAATATAAACAATAAATTTTGTCGGCCTTTTTGTATTCTCTATTTTCTATTTAAATTTCACTAGACCTAACCGTGATGTCTCTTGTTATTCTTCTCTCATTCATCATTTCTAATACTCAAATTACATAACTATCTTTTGTAACAGAAATAAGTTACGAAGTCAATCTTAAGGAGCCGTGCCGGATTAACAACCTTTGGGGCATCAAAGCAAGAAAAGCAACGGATCCTCTATCTAGGGATGGCAACAATATATCGATATATTTGCATTGATACTTTGAATCCCGATATATATATATATATAATATATAAGCCAAATACCACTCACTGACTCATCACGATTTCTCAAAAACTACTCAACGGATTGGAATGAAATTTGGTATGTAGCTTTCTCTAGGGCCCTAAGTGCTCGCTAAGAAAGGTTTTCAAAAAAATTTTAATTTTAAAGGGGGTTTGGGGGTTCAAAGTTACTAAAAATCGCCATAAGAAATACATAGTGTAATATATTTATTGATATATTTTTTTTCTTAATATACATTTAACTTTGATTTTGTCTACCTATGCAAAGCCGGATCGGGCAGCTAGTATATATATATATATATATAGAAAACTTCACACTATTTTTGTGAATATTGCCGTTTAACCTTTAATCAGTGGGATTGCAATATTTTAGTCTGCGTTATTTGTAATTGCAGTTATAGTACTTACGAGTATACAAGTTATAGAGTGCGACTGTCCTGCCCTGCAAGCGAAGTTGGCACTGTTGACAGTTGTAAGTCCTTTGTTGCCTAGTGTTTTTGATTACTTGTTCAAAATATGTTTATTTTCATTACGTTGAATTACCTGTATGTTGTACTTCCATACTAGTGCAACATTCTTTATCATGTGTATGTATACTAAATATTTGCTATGACGGATTTAGTTTTCAAGACTATTTTACCCCAGCATAGGCTATTTCGTAATAAAACATTATTAAATGAATATATTTTCTGCTCCGCGTTGTCACATGTTGAAGACTGTTTGCCGGCATGTAGTAGTTCATCATCAGGGCGAAGTGGGCAGACGCATTCTCGTTGCTTGATTGAAAAGACTTTCTACTCACCCGACCATATAATACAACATTAACAATAAAATTTTAGTTTAACTTTCAGTGCAATTTAATAATCCGGTTCTTAAAACAATTTTTATCAAAATTAGTTTTGTTAAAAACCCTAGAACATTAAAACGTAGGCCTAATGCTAAAATGGTAAATTTTAGTTGTAAAATGCATATATTTTCTTTCGATATATCAACCACCGATAAATCGATATCTTTTAGGTATTGGTACATAAACTTGCGGTATATCGATATTTCAGAAAAAAATCAACGACCAAAATTGACTATGTGTGGTGCATTTATATTTATGCGCCTGCCTGAAGGTAGAGTTCATCACTTAATACAACTAATTCTGTACTAATTTAGGATTCGTTTAGGATACTATTTAGTAAATATGTTTGAAGGGGGGGGGGCACACTCATTGATTGAACACGTTCATAGAAAATTAATGTATTTTATACTTGCCGTGAAATAAAAACTTAATTTCAGTAATATCTTGGCTACAATGTTTTTCTATGAAAATCTAAATTCAGATTTTTGCCTAAAAAGTAGAAACACTTTATTATTTTGGAAAATACAAAACAATCATGTTTCCTCTACCTCATATGTTATAAATAATGTGCGATATTTTCATAATGAAAATATTGGTTTTCTTCTTCAAATATGTAATTTTTATTTTATTCTGATTCATAGTTGTTTATGTACAGCGTTTTGAAACTGGCTTTTGAGATTTTTTGTTTAAACTGTTAAAGATTTTTAATAGTATATTTCACCATTAGTACATTTGTGCGTGTTTTGTACACCGAACACATGTAAAAATGATCAAGCACCAAAATGCACTTTAGGCACAAAGTTATGAACGATACTTTTTATCATACTGCACTAGAATCACAGGAACACTTAGTTCACTTAAATTACATTATTTTTTCCACACATTTTAAACGCTATTTAACCGATGCGCGACAGTGCTGCTATCAGTTGTAGAACAGCTGAAACTTTTGAAGTTACATCTGTTGTAATTTTAAAGTACCGCAATCCTTTTTTTACGTACAATACTTTTTGGTCCTAGTTCAATAAAATACTTTTACAACTAAATTTACCTTTTATCCGTCGAGTGACTTCGTTTAGCGTATGTTTATGACCTAAATATTTGTAAGTCCTAGTACCATAAGGAAGTCAGCTGATTATTGAATCAGCTAACTTTTTGAGCAAGTAGTGAATGACTGCAACAAAATGAATGACTACTTACGGACGTAACTCGTGCATTAAAAACTTGTTTATAATGTAGAATGATAAAAAAATGTTTTCCGAGAATACTCTTCTCATAATCTTTTGATATACACTATTTAAATCGATTTCACTTATGACATTTTGATACAGATCGTTTAAGAAACTAAATTTTGGATATTAAAATTATGTTATTGACAAAAAATGCAGGTGTACTTAAGACTACCACTGGAGAAGTGTAAACTTTTATGGCAATATTCTGATTTACACTTCAAAAGTATAGAAAATATTGAATAAAAATCTGGAAATTGGTTGACCGTGCAGGCCAACCCTAGAACTTCCCGCTTAGTTTGAATTTTAAACGCTTAAAAATGAGTTTATTTGTTAAAATATCAAAAAAAGAAAATTTGTGAATTTTTAAACAACGATAACTTTTGAATGCGTCGTTCAATTTTCATTTTTAAAAAAGCATTCTACGCAGTTTTTAAAGCACAAAAAGAAAATGTACAGGTTTATATTCATTGGTTGATAAATCTGGAAGATATGTTAAAAAAATACCAAAAAATACCAAAAAACAAAAATTTGTGAATTTTTAAACAACGATAACTTTTGAATGCGTCGTCCGATTTTCATTTTCAAAAAAGCATTCTACGCAGTTTTTAAAGCACAAAACGAAAATGTACAGGTTTATATTGATTGGTTGAGAAATCTGGAAGATATGTTAAAAAAATACCAAAAAATACCAAAAAACGAAAATTTGTAAATTTTTAAACAACGATAACTTTTGAATGCGTCCTCCGATTTTCATTTTCAAAAAAGCAGTCGACGCAGTTTTTTAAGCACAAAAAATGTATACATGGTTTTATTATGATTTTTTCGCACGCTTTAAAGTTATTTTTAAAAAACATAAAAATTTCAAAAAAAAATTAGGTTATTTTTTTTAATTTCTTCGGATTGGCTCGATAGATTAACTCTCAAATCTAATCAGATCTAAGTTTTGATACACCCTTTCGAATGACATGTCGTAGAATTCAATCGGTTGATTCGTTTTTGAGAAACTGTACGACAAAAATTTATTTACACACATACATCCACACACACACACACACACACACACACACACACACACGGTCGGACACCTCGGCGGGAATAGTCAGAATGGCTTCCTGGGACCTCAAAACGTGGAGATTTAATGAAAACTCGACTTTCGAAAATCGGACCGAAATCAATAACTTCCCTTTATTGGTAGCGGGAAGTTAAAAATACAATTTATGAAATGAGGAAGTACAATGTTCATTTGAGAGGTATTACCAAGTAAACTATTTTAACACAAGTTACAAAATGAGGAAGCGCAAAGTCCATTTCAGAGGTATTACCAAGTAAACTATATTAACGCAACTTACGAAATGAGGATGCACAATGTATATTTCATAGGTATTACCAAGTAAACTATTTTAACACAAGTTACAAAATGAGGAAGGACAATGTCCATTTCAGAGGTATTACCAAGTAAACTATTTTAACACAAGCTACAACATGAGGAAGCGCAATGTCCACTTCAGAGATATTACCAAGTAAATTATGTTAACACAACTTACGAAATGAGGAAGAACAAAGTCCATTTCAGAGGTATTACCAAGTAAACTACTTTAACACAAGTTACAAAATGAGGAAGGACAATGTCCATTTCAGAGATATTACCATGTAAACTATTTTAACACAAGCTACAACATGAGGAAGCACAATGTCCTCTTCAGAGGTATTACCAAGTAAATTATGTTAACACAACTTACGAAATGAGGAAGCGCAAAGTCCATTTCAGAGGTATTACCAAGTAAACTATTTTAACACAAGTTACGAAATGAGGAAGCACAATGTCTATTTCAGAGGTATTACCAAGTAAACTATTTTAATACAAGTTACAAAATGAGGAAGCACAATGTCCATTTCAGAGATATTACCAAGTAAAGTATTTTAACACAGGTTACGAAATGAGGAAGCAGAATGTCCATTTCAGAGGTAAACTATAAATATACTCTGCTATATACTCATGTGTACTTTATACAGTGACTGAATAGTGCGTGACAGAAAAAACGTGACGGTAAAATCCGATTCACCGCCAGCATTTTTTTGGAAGAGGTGCGTCTATAGAAGTTTACCCTTCAAAATACTTCACACCGAAATAGCCTTAAGTACACAGTTCGAAAGCGTATTCATCTTACACAATACAAAGTTATATAACGTCGGCGTAGGCCAACGCATGCGCAAATACGGTACTTGTACTGCAACCCAGGTTTACGCCGGTGAAAGTGATGGCACCTCAGGTACGTTTGGAGAGTCTCCTCGGCCGCTTTGACTTTCCCAAAGACCCATTGTTCCTCCTAATGACAAGGCACAGCGCCAAAGATGATTAAGCGCAACTTGTACCGTCTGATATTGTTCTTTTTGTTATCTTTGTTCGGCGTTTTTTGTACTCCTGCCATTGTTCGGAATAAAGCCACTTCTTGTAGGTGAAAACTATTGTTTAAAAAAAATGTGCGTGGAAAACCCAGTAGAGTATAACTCTAAAAATTAGGAGGAGCGTAAAGAGTGGATGGAAGATTTCCGTTTCTAATCATCAAAGATATTAAGAGATAATTTTTCTGTTAAATGTGGGAATACTTTTAACACCACTTTTTTTTGTATTTTTTACCTGCAATATTCCTACTTAAAAATAGAAAGGCTGGGATAAAGTTTCGGTAACATCGGAAATATCACAATAGTATATTTCGCACCTAGGGCCGAAAATGAGGTTTTGCAGGCTTGAAACGATCGAGAGCTGCAAAACCCTTTCGGGCGTGTTGCGAACGCTATTTTTCACCACACTACACAATAAAATAAACACTATATAAAATTAAAAAAGAATATTTATTTAGCACACATGAAAATGAAACTTTGAGGTTATAAACTAGCTAGCTATGGAAAGTACAGTTTTACCTCAGTTGCTAGGCAACGGTGAAAATAACAATTGTGTGTGCCACTAGTCCTGTCGGCAATACCTATTGAATCATTTGCCATATGGGCCTATTTCATAATGAAATTGTGTTGAGATGTACGTTCATATTTTAATTGAATAAACGAACAGCTGACTTTACGGCCTTAGGGCAGAAAAGAGCTACTTTCGGCCTCCAAATGACATTCCGAAAATAGCTGAAAACATCGTAGTGTGGTGAAAAATTATTTTTTTAAATAAATCATTTTTGCATTCCTACTATACATCCTATCTATATACAGGGTGTTCAGAAAAAGGGTTCCATCAATTAAGGGCGTGATTCCCCACATCAAAATAAGATGAAAAGATCCAATAAACATAGGTCCAAAATGCTCAGTTTTCTGCCTAGCCGCCATTTTTTTTAATAATTCGTATCTAGAGAAATGTTTGACTGATTGAGTTCAAACTCGGCTTGATGTTCAACCTAACAATGATCTATCTCAAGAAAAATAAGCTATTATATATAATCATACTTTTCAAAATGGCGGAAAATTGCAAACCTAGATTAATAAAAAAACTTACATTTTAACAAAAAATGTCAAGACACCTTAGTGATGTGAGCTGGGCATATGCCCAGTGGGCTGATCGTTTAAAAATGGGCATATGCCCGGGAATTTGCCCAAAGCGATTTTTAGCTCCCAAAAACTGGGCGTTTATAAAAAATTTAGTTTAAGGCAGTTTTACTATTATATTTCATGTTTTAATTATTATAGTTCATGTTTTTAATCTTTAACTACCTTCAGTGCTTAGTTGTGTTCTTAAAATTAACATTTTAAGGGAGGGGGTCATTATCAAGAGATAAGTTGACAAACAACTTAAACCATTCAAATAAACCCCTAAAACTTGTAATATTTTCAATGTGGTGTTTTGAATAAACATTTTATGGCAAAATTGTTAAACAATATCTAATTTACTAACTGCTACTTAAGCAGGTTTCTACTCTGGCTACTTAAGCAGGTTTCTACTCTGGAAGTCATAAATGTGTGCATAAGGTAAATTTATAATGAATCAATGAATCAATAATTTAATTTATAGTTAAGTATTAAGGTTTTGTTAATAAAAAGTGCTTTTTAACAGCTTTTTATTTCAATAACATGAAAAGGCACATATAAAAAATAATTATTTTCATTTTGCTTTTATATGGTCCAACACTGGTTTAAAAAAATATATATAATTCTGTTTGTTGTACAATCATTCATGCTTTTATATAGACCTAACAATTTTTACCAAAAAACAACCAAAACAACTAACTTTTCACTTTAGGTAGGTAGGATAGTCAAGAATTAAGGTTGTAGTTACATATGAAAAGATGGATGATTGTGGAAGCATTGGCCAACCACTTCTGGGAGGAAAGCCATATGTCTCATAGGCAAGGGTCTCATAAACCTATAAAGCTAATTTTCAGTCTAAATTATTTCACCTTGTTGACAAGTGAGAGTCAACACTTCCTACCAATAAAATAACATATTATACAAGTAATTATTTATTTCAATATAGGCTTTTATGTAAATATGTATAATAAGAGGTTTACAAAGTTATTTAGAAAAGTGGTCTTCAAATTAATTTCCATTAATTAGGTTTATTAGCCTTTAACTGGATAAACGCCTGGGCGCTTATGGATTTTGGGCGTTTATTTGGGCATATGCCCTGGGCATTTGCCCCAACATTTAAAAGCCTGGGCGTTTTACATCACTAAGACACCTGTTTTGTAGCCTTTTTGATTTCCTATAGGATGGCATAACTGTCAAAATAATCGGATGATGGATAATAGTTAGGTTATGTATAATAATTGATTTGTTAATTCAACCCGGCATCCACAGTAAACACAACAATATTGTTAGTACGCATAATATGGTATTATTATCTTTAACTTAACTATTATCCTTCATCCGATTGTTTTGACAGTTACACCATCCGACAGGGAATTAAAAAGGCTACAAAAAAAGTTTCTTGGCATTTTTTTAATGTACGTTTTTTTTTAATAATTTAGGTTTGAAATTTTCAAACATCCGCCATTTTGAAATGCATGATTGCATATACTCGCTTATTTTTCTTAAAATATATCATTGTTAGGTTAAACTTCATGCCAAGTCGAACTCATCGGTCAAACCATTCTCTAGATGTGAATTATTTTGTTAAAAAATGGTGGATATCTGAAAATTGATTCCTCATTTTCTCTTTATTTTGACCCATAGAACCAGTTCCCAAAGTTTGGCACTTTACTTACGGGACACCCTGTATAATGTATCATCTCCCAAACTTTTGGGGAAGGTGGGCCTATTGTTGCATAACAAAAACTTTGAATGCGAGTACAGTACTTTTAGAACTTCCTGATGCCGGTAGTTGTCGGAAGTCTGTTCAGTTGTCAGAAGTCGGTGCATGGTACGTCATGAAAAAACATAATACCGCCGTCATGTGTCGCAAGTCAGTGCAAAAATCGTAGCCAATAAGAGTCCGTGTTACGACTCGAACTACGCGAGGAGTTCGCAGTGCGGACTAAAATCAAGGTGCTCCAAAAATGTATAAACTATTAACTACTACACTTTTGGTCAATATGTTGATTGTAGTCTGTGTTTTCGTGTTCCTCGTCGGGAAGAGGAGGGGGAATTTGGAGAACGCATCTACTACGGTTAAGATGTATGCGTTCCGATTAGTGGACCTAGGTAGGGGACCGACATAGTCGATATAAAGCTTCTGAAATGGGGCTGTAGGTATTTCAGAAGCTTGTAATCCTACGCGAGTGTTAGGAGCCTGTTTAGACCTCTGGCACTTCACGCAGGACTTTACTCTTTGAGCAATTTGACCCTTTAGGTCTTCTGCCCAAAAGAATTGGGAAATACGGGCAAAGGTTTTACCAATGCCCATATGGCCAGAAATGGGTAGTTCATGGTAATATTTAAAAACCATATCCAGGAGCTTTTTTGGTAAAACCACCCTTGACGATCTTTGGCCTGGGGCAAGATGCATCAAGGTCCGGTCCACTAATGAGTAACTTGGAGGGAGACTTTTACTATTTATTATTGAATTGAGGGTTGGATCTTCCCTCTGATGGAGGTGAATGTCACGGAATACCTCTGGGATACGGGACAATAAGAAAAGTTGGGGATTGGTGGACTGTTTTTCAACAAAGGGGACCGCCGTGGGAGCCGTTGGCTCGAAAAGTCGGGATAGGGAATCTGCCACGATGTTGTCAGTTCCCTTTATATGCTGTACAGTAAATTTAAAAGAGTTAATGAATTCAATACACCGGGCTAACTTCCCAACTTGGCGGGGGTGATTCAACAGCCAGGACAATGCTGAATTGTCCGTAAACAGCTGGAATTCCCGATGTTCAAGGTATTGCTGGAATTTGGTGAGCGCGAAAACCACACCAAGGCATTCCAGCTCCATGGTGCTGTAATTTATTTCGTGCTTATTTAAGGGGCGGGAAGCAAAGGCCACCGGTAGAAGGTCGCCATTGTAGTCCTTGGATAAGGAGACTCCCAGGGCCACCCCTGAAGCATCCGAGTGCACTATGAACGGCTTCGTGAAATCGGGGAGCCGCAGGATCAGGTTGCTCGTCAGAGCTCTCTTTAAAGTGTTAAAGGTGAGCTCTTGATTGGGCCCCCACTCGAATTTAACGCCTTTGCGCTTTAATTCGTTGAGTGGTCTTGAGATGTTAGCAAAATCCTTAATAAATTTGGAATAGAAAGCTGCTAAACCCAAAAACCGAGCAACCTGCTTAAGGTTTTTAGGGGTGGGGTAGTCGGCAATAGGTTGCACCCGGTCAGGGTGTAGCGATACCGATTGGTTTTTAAATAAGTGGCCGAGGAACTGTATATTGTTTGCGGCCACGGTCAAATTATCGGGGTTGATGGTAAGTCCGGCGGACTGAAGACGATTGAGGACCGTCTCCACCTTGGCAAGGTGGTCGTCAAATGAACCCTCGGAGTAAACGCATAAGTCGTCGAAAAAGGTGAACACGTACTTGTACTTTATATCTCCGAAAATTTGCTCGATTAGCCGTGTGAGGACTAAACCTCCACTTGCTAAACCGAAAGGGACAAAATTAAACTGGTATTGGCCGAAAGGGTCTACAAAGGAGGTGTATTTGCGAGATTCCTCGTCCAGAGGAATCTGGAGATATGCCTGGTTAAGGTCTAGTAGCGTAAACCACTTTGCCTTACCGAGGTACTGGAAGGCAGATTCCAGTGTTGGGATAGGGGTGGCTTACAAATCGGCTATCTCATTGATAGCCTTATAATTGACCACCATCCGAGTTTTACCCCCTTTCTTTGGGACGAGAAATGCGGGACAGGCGTAAGGGGAAGTGGAGGGGCTTATAACACCTTTGGATAGGAGGTCATCAATATGCTCCCTTAAAGCCTGTAACTTTGGCGGAGCGTACTGGTATGGACGAGCTCGAACTATTTTGATGGAATTTACTTTAATTGTGTACTTAATTTGGTTTGTTTTGCCAAGCTTGGGGGTTACGGTATTGGGGAACTTGGCAATCGGATCAGCAACTCTATCCAACTCGCGGGATGAAAGATTGTTGCCTGTATGAAAAGGTTGTGGGGTTTCGTTTGTAATGTAGTCTGGAGTTATGCAACAAAGCTGTGGTGATGGTTACGGGAAACGAATTTCATGACTCTTGAAGTCAATACACGCACGTGTTTTACGCAAAAAGTTGCCACCAAGCACTAATGGGTAAGGTAAAGTTGAAGTTATTAAAAATGGAATGTCCCATGAAAGGTTTCCCAGTTTAATGTGGAGAAATACTTGGGTTCGGAAATTTATAATCTGGCCATTTACGGTACTGGCTGATAAGTGGACTGGTTCGACTCGCTTGATGATCATTAGAGAGTCAGTAAGTTTATTGAAATAAGCCTGACTAATTAAGCTATAAGTTGAACCTGTATCCACCAAACATGTCACGTCTGAGCGACCAATCGTGGCCATAACAGTGGCAATGTCTGCTGCTGCCACTGCCACTCTCAAGGGGCACTTAGTATCATTTGAAGATTGTGATGTATGGTCAAGGTGCTCATATGCTGAGGCTTTGGTAATTTGAGGAGATGGCTCATTGCCCCTATGAACCCTCCGTTCTAGTTTAAAGGACCAGAAGAATCCCTTGCAAAACTTTGACTACTACTATTGCCTCGATAATGAGATCGGTTTCTTTGATTATCCCTACGAGGGTATTGGGACTGACCCTGGCTTGGTGTTGAATTGTAATACGGTGTGGGGGGTAAGATATGTGGCCATAAGTGGTGTGGTAAGTATTCTGATATGATTGATTTGAAGAAGATGTAGGAGTTTGAGCTGGTGGCCATTGTGTTTGAGCAGTAAAATTAATGTTATTAGACATGCCACGTTGCAAGTAGGGAACAAGAGCCAATAATTCATTGACCGATTGTGGGCGGTCCACTGTGGCAAGGCGGGATGTTGCGTCAGAAGACATACCCGATAAAATTGCTGCAAGTCGCTCGCCTTGCTTCAGGGCTGGCAATAGTAGGCAGGACATATCCCTCACGCTGCAAATGAATTCCTCTAGGGATTCTGTGGGTCGCTGTGCTCGGTATACCAAAGCTGCGACGGCTTGATGTTTGATATGTAGAGGGAAGAGTGTGTCGATTAATGTGTCCCTAAATTGCTCGACAGTAAAGTCGTTGTTGATTGCCCGCTCCAAAACACATGACGAGAGGCTTGTGGTTTTGGGGATCAATTCAAAGAGGATAAGTCGATCAAAACCTTGGTGTAATTGGGAGGCACGTACTATTTTTTTTAAAACAAGTAAATTTGTTTCCGTTGGCCTACCATCTAAACCCTCGATAGATTGTATCAGATTGTATACTGAAGATGGAAGTGAGTTTGGAGGTTTAGGTGCGGAAGGGATCAGCGCTCGATTCAAATTTTCCAACATCTTCACCACCTGTGGGTGCAAAGATTGGTGGGTCGCTTGCGTTTCGTTTGAAGGTTCGGTAGGGGTCATTACCGAAGCAGTAGAGTCTTTATATAAGTCAAGAGCTTCCCGAATCCTACCACGATTGGCTTCTAACGTATCAGCTGGTTCTAGCTGCCAAAAAGTCAATAAGTCTTTTGCTTGGGAAGCCGTTAACTTAGTGATCCACTTGCGTTGGGGTGGATTGCTGGTTAGTGAAAAAGGGAAAGGTGTCGGAATATCGGGGTCCCAATTGACACTTGGTGTCGTCATGGTTTGTTGTTGGTTAATTTATTGGAAATATTGAAAAAAAGGTGAGGAAAAAATTTGGTAAGTGCCTATAAATTATGAAGAATAAACAATAAAACCACTAAAACAACTTTCCACACAACACGACTTATATACCTGCTATAATTTAATAAAAAAAACAATTTACACAGATAGACAATGTATGTCACACGTTAATGTACGTTAATTTATTTGATTAAATGTGGTACGGCTGCACGTGCCCTACGGTTTGCTCGTTACAGCTGTGTCTCGTGTCTCCGTTATATAATGGTAATTACGGCTTGGGCTTATTTAGGGGTTTGGGCGTAACAAAATGATAGGTGGCCTACAAAATCGTGGTAATAAAACCTTGACAAGGGTCATTTAGGCCTAGTTTTAATTAAAAAAATTTTAAGTTATTAAATTCAAAATTTATATTCATTGGGCTAGGCCTATTGTATGAATTTAGTTATCAACAATAGAATATGGTTATTAATTTTAGGAGAAAAATGGATTCCATCCCTTAAAAAAAATTCTAAAGGCCATGACTGTTCTGGTGCGATTTCAACTACCTGTATGTAATCGCAATGTAGGGTGGCCACGAAACGATTAAATAACTAGATGCTAGGGCCTATTTGTTGTTGCTTGACTGTTAATGGGAAAAGGGTAATTTAAACAAGAGGAGTTTTCCAGAAGGATTAAATCTACGAATTAGTCTGATAGTAGACATATATTTGTTTTGCCAGGTAGGCCCAGTTTCATTGTGATCACGTAAAATGTCGTTTGTAGCGATAATAATAACTATAAAATCGGCTGGGAAAATTGACCTATGGTGACCTTTAATAAAGGACTTCAATGTGGAGATCTTTGCCCCGGGTATCCCGTGAAATAAGGTGCTACAGTTATTATAGACGTGCTGTACCTTACAGCTATGTTTGGCTAAACGCCTGACATGACTGTCTCCCAAAATTACCAATTTGCTATTGTTAATTAGACCTGGCTTACTCATGATAACTATATGCCGTGTTAGCCTATGGTAATCGAATGTAATAATTTATATTGTTTTTTTTTTTTTTTTTGGTTTTTATTTTTATAAAGAAAAATACTGATCAATACCTGATCAATACTATACTAGGCTACTATATTATTATTATTTTTTTTATATTACATTCGACATCCTCCGCTATAGCACAAAATAAAACATTAGGCCCAACTATTCGCTGTACGGAAAACAGTGATCTTGTAACGGATTGGGTGAAAAAGACCTAGGCTTAGTAGCCCAGTCGGTATATGTTAAAACTACCAGTAATTTGCAATACGGCTAATTTTTTTTTATAAGTACCTTAAAGTATGTAGATTAACATAAAAAAAAGTTTACCAGTCTATCGATTTCCCAAAGTCGAAAAAAAAATCGAATTTCATTTTTTTTCGATTATCCTTAATATTTCAAGCTGGGATGAAGATAGAGAAAAATAAAAAATACCACCGTGTAGGGGAGGTATTTTTCAATAAAAAAGGTCATATGAATTTATTTCGTCCGAGCAATGGTTTGTCTGGAAAAAATTCGATAATGCAGGTATGTATTTTGCAGCAGGGGAAATCACTAAAAGTTTAAGTCTCATTCATATATGAAGCGTTGCATCATTCTTAATTGGCCGAATTTTAATATATCGAATTGAAACTTGACATAGGAGTTAAAATATATATTTTAAACATTTATGCTGAGTCTCAGCTTGTTATCTTGAAAATTACCCGATCTAAAGCCACTTGACTTATGAATGGGTTTCTCGATTTTAGGAGTACCGGACCCACCAATTCATTTTAAACAGCTCCAGTTTAAAAAATTTTCAAAATATCAACCTGAAAGTTTTTTTACAAGTTAAATATATAGATTCAAACAAGATCAAGGAGTATAAACCTTTTTTATTATTTACTTTTCAAAGCACAAGTACCTACCTTAAAAAAGTATAATTTTAGACCTTTTTAGATTTTTCATCAAAACGCTTGAGTTAATCGGCTGCAGATTAGTAAATGTTTTAAATATAGTTTTTAAAATAACTACAGCAAAAAACAATTGTGTTTTTAACTTATGTACCAATTTTTAAATCGATATGTTCAAAAATGTCGAATATGGAGTCGTTGAATCCAAATGTATTATAGTTAAAACGAGATAGGTAAAACAGAAGACTATTTTCAAGCGCCTCGTTTTTAAAAATAGCATGACAAAAATCGCTCATACTTACTAAGAGTATTTATACTGGTGTACTCAACTTGTAAAACAAATTTGAGTTGATATTCCAAAAATTGACGAAACTGGAATAGATTGAAATTAGTTCGTGGGTCCGGTACTCCTAAAATCGATAATCGAAATCGACTCCTAGATCGGGTAATTTTCAAGATAACAAGCTGAGACTCAGCATAAATGTTTAAAATATATATTTTAACTCCTATGTCAAGTTTCAATTCGATATATTAAAATTCGGCCAATTTAGAATGAGCCAACTCTTCATATTATGAATAAGATGTCCCCTTTTAGTGATTTCCCCTGCTGCAAAATACATACTTGCATTATAGAATTTTTTCCAGACAAACCATTGCTCGGACGAAATAAATACATATATCCTTTTTTGTTGAAAAATACCTCCCCTACACGGTGGTATTTTTTATTTTTCTCTATCTTCATCCCAGCTCGAAATCTTAAAGATAATCGAACAAAAAAAGATAATCGATTTTTTTTCGACTTTGGGAAATCGATAGACTGGTAAACTTTTTTCAATGTTAATCTACATACTTTAATGTACTTATAAAAAAAATTAGCCGTATTGTAAATTACTGGAACTTTTGGTCTAAAATGACCTCTACCGACTGGCCTATAGACTACTCAATTATTATAAACACACAAAATGGGTCAATATGCACAAAACTTGACACTAGGCTATTACAGTATACAGTATTGTATAATTTGACTAAGGTAATTTGTTTAAATTTAATCTACTTAGGCTAGTAACAATTATGAATTTTAAAAACTCACCATAATTTTTCGCCCACTATACCATACTTACATTACCAATTAATTGATCTTATCGCACAGAACACACTTCCAAAGATATTAGGCCTTGCTGGCATTAACACAAAACTAAAACTAGGCCCTAGGCTAGTGATTACTTTATAAATGGAAAATGAAAGGGATTAATAGGCTAGGCCTATATTAAACTATGGGTTGGGGGGAAAATTGAAACGAATCTAAATGAAATTATTGGGTAGTGTGTAAAGGCAAATTTGGAAAAGATTGCTGTTGATACAAAACCGAACATGAAATATTTGGAAAACGGAAATAGGCATGTTCCAAATGGTTACTCATTAATAAAAACTGTAAACTGTAACTAATTAATAAAGCTTAGGCTATTGTAGCCTGTCACTTTAATTGATATACAAAAACAAATCACTCCTGAAGTTGTGGTGAAATATTACACGTGGATCGCAACCGTAGACTCGACTACCAATTTTGTAACGGCAAGTTACAAGTCCGGGAGCATGAATGGGTTCTAGGCCCGGCCCACACAGCCACTTTCAAGTATAAATTCGAATGCATAAACATTGCGTTCAACCCAGTATATGCCACTTACGTTAAATAACCACACACTCAGGAATAACCATCTTTGATAAGCACTATAACTAGTTTCTAAATTACTACTAATAGAATGATGTAGCACAATTTATACACTACCCATGGCGTCGGCTTAACCAAACATTTGGGGTTAACGCGCAACGCCTATCCTACTCGCGAGACACAATCTGTCACTTGGCCCCCGTTTGCAACGATAGCCGTCACCGACTTTCTATTAGCCCATCATTGTATATATTTTACAAGACGCACAAATTATAATTACTAATTTGGGGTTGCCGTATCGTTCTTTGGTGCAGTGACCAGTGGAGAGATCTGGAGAGACAGAGTTCAACTGTACTTTACGGGCGTGGACGTCTCTGATTGGCCTGTGCCCAAAACATAGATCCCTAACCTGTAGATGCATCGTTTACAGCGTTGGTCTGTGACTCAATGAAGTGACGCGCTGGGTAACTCTATACCCGTGCGCGTCACATCTTTCAGCGGTAAATTTGAAAATGAATATATGCGTGATTGCTCCATTGATGTAGCATACACGGGCGTGTCACTGAAAAGGTTAATAAGTAAGTCATTTTTTATTTCACAAAAAGATATTTTTCACTTTCACTTCCTGTAGCTTTACTACAAATTAAATTAGAAAGCAAAGTCAAATATAAAAAATGTTCACTGTTCCATTATAAAAAAAATAAGTCATTTCATATGTTCAGTTAAATACAACACAAAAAAAGTTATTTCATAAAACTTAATGTCTTGCACTGTAGCATTGTTGAACAGGCAGTTGGACAGCACACAGCGTTTGGATTTCTTTTTGGCCAGTATATAAACTAACTATAACCGAAGTAGCGATTATTTTACTGTAGATTTGTAGGATATGATTTTAAGAATCTATTATTATAAATTTCATCAAGATATAGTTGGCAGAAGTAAAACAAATCAACAGCCGATTAATGCGTCGTAAGTTACGACTTATCACTTCACAAATGTTCAAGTAGTAATTTACGACTCCTATCAGTTCTACGGTTAAGACAATTTTTTAAAATAAGATTCACAGAAAATGATATATTCGTTTCTGTAATACATAAAGATTGTAAATGTGGTAGTATTGATTGTAGAATCATTTATTTTTATTTTTGTTCTCCAGTTCCGAGCAGCACTTCAGATGGTCGTAAGCCCTGGAGATCCCAGAAAGAATCTGGTACAGTTTATGCAAATAGGGGAAGGAAAGACTGGTACAGTCTGTCTAGCTACTGATAGAACCACGGGCAGGAAGGTTGCCATCAAGAAAATGGATCTCCGTAAACAGCAGAGAAGAGAATTGCTCTTTAATGAGGTAACAGCTGTGTAAGGTTACTTTGTTTTCAAGGTGTTTTCACCATGTAAGATTATTTCTTTGTTAAATTTTAATTGTGTAACGTTTTCTTATTTTAAATGTCATTTATATTTTATTCTGAGATAGTTCTTTTACAGTCTGGGGGCGTCCACCAGATTCCCATCAGGAATCAAAATATCGCTAGGCTCTACAGTAAAGACCACGAAAGAATACCGTTGAGGGACGGGCTTGTGTACACCGAGACCTTGAACACTCCAATCGCCTTAGTGCGACGTTGACACGTTCTTCCCACGCTTCTAACTGAACGCGGCTGTTTCAACGCATTTATAATTCTTTAAACTGTGCGCTCAAGCCTCGAGCGGTAAATACCAGGAGTGTTCAAGACTAGTAGATATGACAACACTGTGCGCCCATCCTATTGGCCGCCACGCAACGGTATTCTTTAGTGGTCTTTAATATAGAGGTACTCCAAAGTATTAGGCTTTAATAATTGCAGAGACACATTGTTCAAAAGTTAAGATCGAGTTTTACTAGACTTTCTCCATTTATAGACTCTCAGTTTAATTCTAATTAAACAATTATGATTCAACTTGATAAAAATATTCTTTAAACTGTTCTAATACATGAAATCAAATAAACAAATTCTACTTAATCGACTAACTTTCTATAAACTCTTTAACACATGAAATTACCCCTTCTGTATCTAGATTAACTAATATTATGATTACTCTTCAAATCTAAGCACCAATTTTCATTTATTTACGTCTTGAACTTAACTCTTTCAAAATGAATGATTTCAAGCCCTTAGTTACATGTACAAGATCAACCCCAATTGCTTTGAATCGATCGCCGATCGACTAGGCGTTTTGTTGTGGGATTCAAACTGTTGAGAACGGGAAAAATCGATCGCATGAAACGATGAGTTGTGTCTTGTTGACCATGGAGGTTTTAATGTCAAATGTGTGGGAGAAGTTGAAAAACACACTGTGTTATATAATCATACCCACCAGGAAAATTCTAGGAAGCAGTGTACAGAGAAAGCATGGAATGAAATTGCCAAGGAAGTCAATTTGTCTCTTAAGAATCTCATTTCATTTAATTTTTTCTTTAATATAATTATAGTTACATAGTTTTATTATACATAATCATTAAAAAATCTCCGATCAAATTTAAATTGTGTAAGCCATTGATTAAATAGAATATCAGGTATTATTAAAACCATTGGTTATTTACTTTGTGGGGTTATCTTATGTTTTTTTTTTTTTTGTTACTTACTTTCTTTGTACCAATTCGATATTAAAAGAAAATGCGCAACAGTAGAAAGTTATAAATCCAGGCCATTCTATAGAAGGCCAAAAATTTTGCATCGCTCTTTTTCAACTCTTTTACCGTAACAATCGGTCAGAATAATAGTTCCGTTCGATGTACCCGTATTCTATGAGTTTTTCTTTTCGTCCGTCTGTCGGTACCAATAAAACATAATATCCTCATTATAAACTGCTCATTTTAAAAAACTATTGAAGAAGAAAGTTTTGTACCTTCATGACTGCTTATTGACTGAGAGAAAAATCGGCCTGTGAGTGGACGACTTGACGCTTGTACCACTTCGAGTTCGAGTTTCTCTCGCCCCGTGAGCAAAGGGCCTAAGTTTTGTATCAAATCCAAAATCTCCATCTGTAACACTATCAGCCATGTAACAGAGAAACTACACGATGAAAAATAAATCAGCAGTTTCCCATAGTGTCTAAAAGCACAGAGGTTTGGTCTAAATAAATAATATGACGCAATACATATATAACAATAACCATTTATAATTTATATATATATAAATTTCTTAATGACGCAAAATAATTACAGTAGAATCATTTTTAATAAATAAAAAATAAAAAGCAGACTATAAAAGTAGGTAATATAAAAGCAGACTCAAAAGATATATTAATATATGTAACGTGCTGCCACTATGCAAGCCGTTTACAAACAATTTATTAATAAAAAATAAAAAAAAATGAAAAATAAAAGTTTAATTTTGACAAAAATATTTCTAAGTTATTTTTAAATAAAAAAAATACCTTTACTGTGTAACAATTATTTATTATTTCCTATCTTCAATCCATTTACTTATTTATTTAATTAAATTACCATTTCAAATATTACAACACCTTAATCCCAATGAAAACAAACGAACATAACCCCAAAATTGAAGTTAGGTTATGTTTTGATCACATCTGTGACTAACACAGGTGATCACTAAATCTCTGTTACACATATACTTTTTATATCTGTGACTACAGTTCTTTGGTTACAAATGGACTCGTCTGAAGGATCAGCCGCCATGTTTATCACATGCGCGCGTTCCCTCCAGATTATCTCCTGTTCACCAAAGACTGTCGCCATTTTGATTTACTCACAAAGAAAAACTAAAACTAAATTTATAATTAAAACAAGGTTCGTTACCATAAAGTACTTCTGGAAAGGATAAAAACTCAAATTAAGAAGTCATAGTAGTTGGCTTTAGTACTTTAGCTCACCATTTTTATTTTATCAAAAACCACACATAAACAAATTAAACTAGGTTGGCAAATCATTGTTTTTAAATCAGAATCATATACGCATTCATACACACATTATTAATTATTCTATTCCAAAACTAAAATTAATAACAAAAGATTCAATTGCAGACTTTAATTTAAATGACTTATTACTTACGAGCTCTTCTGTTATAGTGCACTTTAAGAATTTTAATATTACAAAATGAATTTACTTTAACACATGTTTTAATTTATGAAAATTTTAATTTAAATGATTTTATACGTGATGAATTGTTTAGCCTCTCTAATCGTTGAATTTAGTTCATGATGTACGGATAGAACTCACTCCGAAAACACTGTTCGTTTCTTTTTTACAAATCACTGAGTTAGCCCGCCATTACTTGTTCTTTGTGAAAACCACGCTGGTTTTTCGAAGTTTGTTTAAAGTCCATATCTTTACTTACGGATGTCCGAATTTCACTATTTTATGCTCAAACATGACTGCACTGTCTCTACAATGTTTTAGAAATGTTTAAATTGCATTTCTAACAGAAATAACGCACTTCTCCATACTTCTGGAACAATATAATTAGCACATTACTAATAGGTCTGCTTAACACAACGTCTCTGATCTAAATGAGAACGAGCTATCCCCTCCGCTTGCCAGCTTTTTCAATGATCACGTCATGTCACGTGATACAAGCCAGGGGACCGTAAATATGCCTCCCTACATCGACTTATGATTGGTACCAACATCTCAGACAAAAATTCTGTCTTGGTCACAACACCATAGATGAATCACACATACTATTAACATAATATATCAAGTTTAAATCCTTCAAAGTCTGTAATAGTCTTTCAATATTTATTACTCGTGGGCTAGAAATTCAGTGAATCACTTCTTCAACCTTCCACAATACTGTTCAATATTTTTGTATTTTGAAACATCGTGAATTACCATTGAATAGTTTAAACAAGATTGAATTCAAATTTGAAGTTACTATTTTGTAAGATTTATTTTTTAAATTATTAATTAATGTCTGCATTTCCCTTTGAATTTCTATGTTCATTAATATTATGAAATAACTAAATCTTTTAAATTAGACTAAATGTCCAAACTTTACCTTACGACCCTTTTTACGTTATACTACAATTTCAATGTTTAAAAACCCTGAAACTCACATGTATTACATGTATGAACACATATAACGTGTATGAATTATAAAAACAGTTGTTGACAGTCGAAAATAAGTGCGTATTGTAAAGCGAGTGGTTGAGAAGGACAAATAAGTGATTGCACAATGAACAATTAAAGAACAGTTAACGTTAAAGAACAAGCACATATAAAAAAAAATAATAAACACTTGTATAACGAATTACAACATCAGCGTATATATCGAGATACGGAAGGCTTAGCACAAAAAGGCGTACGTGACTTTTGGCATGCAACGTTCTAATAGAGGTACGTAGAACAACGTTCCAACAAAAAGAAGAACCAACAAGATGGCGTAACAGTCAGTGTGTGTTGTTAAAGGCCGGTGATGAGAAATTCATGAAAAATGTAGTTTTTCTCTTGAGATGGCGACTAGTGTTGTCGTAAATTGAAGAAAAGATAGTCTGGAGTTGGTGTAAGCTTGAAAATCAAAATCGATGGTGTGAATTATGTGATATTTGGATTTATAAGTTGACCATGTGCTTTGACAAAAAACGCGCGATATGCTTCAAGGTACTTTGTGTAAATTGTGTTAACGACGAAAAATCCTAGGTAAAAAACAGTGCAACGAGTAACGCAGTAAGTAATAATGGCCATAGGTTATATTTTTTAGTCTGCAGATATAAAAATTTCAATTATTCTAAAAAGTAACTTTCTTTGATTTCTATTGTGTCATATCTTGAACTAGGGCTGACAAAACTTTGTGTAATTGTAAATAGTTGATAGATTTGTTTGTATAATTGTTTTATGACGTTGATATTTTTTTGTTGTTGTAAATATTCATTTCTAATCATGTTCGAGTAAACAAATAGTTGTTGCCACAATGTCTTGAATTTCTTTATTCAGCCACGAACATCCAACTAGCTTGTACTTTAACAGCCAGGTTTCCACCCCTGAGGAAATTAAATTAATTAATAAATATTTTTACAGTAATTGATAATTATGAATAGATATATGCTAATAGAGCATAAATGAGGTTATATGTGGATTATTACAAATACTATGATTATTATTTTTTTTTAATTATTATTATGGGAGTTAAGTGAAGGTGATTTTAAGGTTTTGAAAATAAGGTGAATTGAAGTAAGGAGGAGTATAAGGTATAATTCTACGTTGAAGTTAGGTGAGAGATGATGTGGTGAGTTTAGGTAAATGGTGATTTTTATTATTGAAGTAGGCCTAAGAGGTGTTTTAAATGATTTAAGGTATTTTATGAGCGACGACTTCTGGTGATAAGGTGAATAAATGAAAGAGATGAAGGAGAGATATTAATAATTGTTGAATAATCCACATATAGCATTTTATTTTTGATTTAAAAATATATTTTTTTTTATCTTTGAAACTTTTACCGAACCTCATTTTTTTTTTTTTTACACATTATACTTAGAAATGTTTTTATTTCTTGTAACAAGAAGTTACACATGCAACAGCCAAATGCTGAAAATCCAATAATGCAAAGTTTTTAGTAAAAATAGTGGTCACTGAATATGACCATTACAGTTAAAGTTGTATAAAATGTAAAATTTAATGTGGAACACAATGTCTAATAACTGCTCACTTAAGCGTTTGCTATAGGCCTACATGTTATGTTCTAAACATCTTATATGTTGTTTAAGTTAGCTAATAATTTAATCAGAATTATTATGATCTTCTCGAAGATTGCAAATATATATATTTCGAGATAATTTATTTTTAGTAAGTTTTTTTTGTGTCTGATACTTATTTTGTTGCTTATTAAAAAAATACCTTATAGCTCATAACTCATATTTTGTTAAAAGGCTGTAATCATGCTAGACTACCACCATCCAAACATAGTGGAAATGTATGAAAGTTATTTAGTGAGCGATGAGTTATGGGTAGTGATGGAGTTTTTGGAAGGCGGTGCGTTAACGGATATTGTAACTCATGCACGGATGGACGAGGAACAAATAGCAACAGTCTGCCAACAGTGTCTCAAAGCTTTGGCTTATTTACATTCCCAAGGAGTGATACACAGGGATATTAAGAGTGATTCTATTCTCTTAGCAGCTGATGGAAGGGTGAGTGTTATTAAATACAGTAGGACCTCGCTTATCCGAGTTTTCGTATTAACCGAGGCAAATTGAAAGAAAAACTTTTGTCAAAATCAATTCTGTTAATTTACAAATAAATGTTAGTTAACTTAACCCTTCCCGCGCTGTAGACGAATATAACCGCTAAGTTTGACTTTGCCCAAAACGCTGTGAACAAATATACTCACTTTTAAACATTGAGTGTATTGTCAGGTCTAAGTATTATTTAAGTTTGCCGTTTGAGTGCAGCAGTTATTGGTTAACATATCCCTTGGTTAAAAAACATAATGGCGGTCGACTCCGCCCTCCGACTGTTGTGGGAGGAGCACCTAAGTTGGCGTGCTACACCACTCGTGTTCTGTTTCGAGTAACGCTAACTTTGTAGACGAACTAACTCGCAAGTCAGTTCACTTGCAGACTCCGTGCAAAATAAACCAACTTTGATTAAAACAAACTATTTTTTCCACCCATGTCTCATTTTTTGGTATAAGAAAATCGAAAAATAATTAACGTTGACTTATTGAGAACTTAATTTTTTGGAGGCATGTAGCGATACAGTGTGAGCGGTCCGAAATTTCCGTAGCGCGAGAAGGGTTTATTGATTTTGATAAAGAAGTCATAGCTTGAGAAGATTCAATAAGTAAATTTATAATAAAAACTTTTGTGTTAGATTGAACAGAAAGAAAACATTGTACGTTTATTTTAAAAAACTACAACAATTTCCTCTTACAGTTCACTTGAACTCAATAATTCGAGCTAATTGGGGCTCAACACGTTCACTGCGGCGGGTGCCCTAGGGCACCGGACGTTTGCACTGCACATGCGCACGGTGCCTTGAGGCACCCGACGATATGCTTATAGTTTGTTGATAAGTAAGTCCTTGACGTTTAAACTGGTTATGTTTGGCCAACCCCTCACTAACAAAAGAGTTTAAATTTAGCGTAGTTTTATATTCGCGTGATCCATATGGTTTTCTCAGCATTTTATCTGTGCACAACCTTGTTAACGTGTTTGTGCAAATTAGTACATTGTTTTTTGTTGTACTATTATTTTTATTATACTGATTAGTTTAGTGTAGTGGAATGGATATCTCACCAGGACCGAGTAATCGACCTGACAACCAACTTTCAGATTATGAAATTGATAGCAACGCCACTCATGATCAGGTCTATCACTCGGAGTCCGACACCCATCAATCTTTACTATAAGGGTTGATAGATGACTTTTTGGTTGTTTGGATTGTTGTTAATTTTTTGTAAATATATTTTTGTTCTAAACATGTATAGTTATTATGTAAGGAAACATTATAGTGTTCAAAAACTGAAAACTTTGAATGAGTGGCGGGCGCGGAGTGCGCAAGGTGCCCCAGAGCACCCAAAATAAAAAATAAAAAAATATAAGGTTTTAAAGTCGGAAATCAAGAAAAACCATCTAAATTCATCATAACTAGCATAAAGGTAAGATTTATTTCAAAAATAATATTTAGCATTTCAGGTACCTTATTGACTAATTTTCAGCAGTGAACGTGTTAAGATCATGTCGAACTGCAATATAAACATTAGGTATGTCTTATGACACAAAGTTTTTCTTGAATAGACAGAACTTTGGTTTTTGTACTACAACTTGCCATGATTAAGGTCTTAGTAAAAAAAAAAACTAACATAAATAGCTACCAAAATTAACAATAATAATTCGATCTCGCAGCTGAACCGCTGACGTTAGTTGAGCGAATTTACAAAATTAGTTTTATACATTTTAGTTTTTTAACTATTTGGGAAATTTTGTTACTAAAAAAGGCGCTGAATAGATGCCGCCGTAAATATATTAGTAGAATTTGTTTGCTCTTAAGGCTTCAGCTTCGACTAACACACTCCTTCGTTCCACTCACAGCGGAAAAACTCTGTATGTGAGTTTGCACTGCGATCTTGGGTTATCGATTGCTTCGCTTTGCTCGCAACGTACAAACTTGGTCGTCTCTCGTGGATTTGAACTGTGGGTACTTTTGTGGTATTTTACGTTATGATTAATTTTGGGGGAACCAAGCAAGCTATCAGGTCGTGTAAAAAAAAAAAACAAAATGTGCAGAATAATATCCTACATTTATTTTGTTAGATAAAACACAAAAGTTTCATTCTAGTACGCAAAATCTCAACATAGTTACTTCCGGTCAAACAACGTGCTTCCGGTTGTTGAATTTTACTGGCCAACGAACTCGTCCGAGCGACTTAGACAAGCAACCTGTGTACCAAATCGGACTTAAAATGCGGCCATTAGAGTGTAAACACATATTATATACAACATTTTAATGATATCCCAAAAAGTGTTCTGGGGACCAAGATCGGTGCTCATTTACTACTCCTGACATTAGGTCTCATAAGGGTCACTGCAATAGCTCATCTTTCCTATCTAAATTCACTAATAATATTTACAGAATTTAGTATGTTGACTCATGATGCAAAACTCCAAACAACACTGGAACTGTGGGGGAGGAACAAATGACTGATCACAACTAACTGTCTTGCCAGGCTATACGATTGAGTGGTTTATCCCATGAATTTGTCTCAACCTAACACATTTCCAGCAAGGTCACATTTTCATACTCACAGACGATCGTACATTTATTTGTTCAGTACCATCGCATCTTAATAGGTGATGTTTACTACAGTATCATATATTTATCAAAACATTAAAATTTTTAATGAAAGTAAAATAAAATATATCATAGATTAATGATTTTACAACCTAGTGGTTAAAATATTATGCTAAAAAAGGGGTTTGTGAGAACGATTTGATGGACGCAAAAAATTGATGCTGTGTCCGAGTTGACGCAACTTCGACTGTACATGTCATTTCGAAAGTATATTAGACTGCCTTTTATGTGACCCAAACTGAGACGATATCGTACTGATAAAGACAAGAAACTTACAATCTGCCGACATCTAGATGCCTGCAACAACACGACAATGACATGTTGGTGATTGTGAAAGTTTAAGATAGTTTTTATGACCGCCAACATCGGGTCGATGTCGTGACACTTATAAAACTCTGTTTTTCTTTATTTCATAACTTTCCTTGAGTCAGCTGAAAGGAATCATCTTGTTACCGAGTAAATGTTCCTCAGTACGGGTTTCAAATGGAATCTTCTACTTAATATTTCATCTTTAATTTTGTTATTTCAGGTGAAGCTGTCAGACTTTGGCTTTTGTGCTCAAGTATCACAAGAACTGCCAAAGAGGAAGTCGTTTGTGGGAACCATTTATTGGATGTCCCCCGAGGTTATATCCGGGCTACCTTATGGCCCTGAAGTGGATATCTGGTCTTTAGGTATTTATTATGCTTATTTATAGTAAATTTAAGATAAACGATACCAGAAACTGGCACATACTTTCTCACATATTTAAATTATTATCACGCACATGCGAGCTTGTCTCTGAACACTATGAGAAGCGGCCGACCCACAGTGCATTGCACGTCAACCCTCGTATTCGGAGTATTTTCAATACACAGTGCATTGCGTGCTTCGCATTCCAACCCTCTTACGTCACCCCAACTGTGACTTAATAATTGTATTAAAATAGGAGAGGGGATGTACATTAAAGTAGGAGAGTAACTAATAAATATTATTATTATTACCGAAAGAGAAAACTATTTGATCGATTTCGAACAAATTTGCACCAAACATGTCAATTAGGCCTGTATAGATTCACAAAAAACAAGTTCTTTTTTGGCCAAAAAAACCCCCAAAATCAGTAATTATTATTATTATTAGCTAAACGAGAATTTTTTTAAAGATTCGGTTTTTTGTATGCAAAAAATATGGTATAATATGTATATTTTTTGCATATGGTAGGGTACATTAAGCGCTACAAATGAGCCAAATTTTATCAAAATCGTTACAGTCGTTTTTTTATAAAAAAATAAAAACTGATTTTTTGGGGTTTTTTTGGTCGAAAAGGGGGTTGTTTTTCAAAAAATTTCAGAACTTTTTTTATGCATCTATACAGGCCTAATTGACTTGTTTGGTACAAATTTGAACAGTTTTCTCTCTAGTTTTGCATACATACAGACAGACATTTTATAAAAACCACTTTTTTGGACTCAGGGGGTCCCAAAACGGATATATTCTCGACATCGATTTTTTTTCCGATCACTATACTTTCTCTATACTATAGTATAGCGAGAAAGTATAAAGGGGCAACTCTTTAACAACCCAATAATAATAATATACGTATATGTGCATTTATTTATAGTTTATCCCGTGTTCAACCCATTTTAAAGGAAAACCTAGACAATCCGGCATCACCGGATCCCCGAGTGTGCCGGATTATCGAGGTCTTCTTGGTTTGTTCACCTTTTGATAATTAAACTCTGTTACAACACACCGTAGCACTAGGCATGGCTGATCCCTGGTAACATTTGCTTAAATCATATTGATTGTTTCTAAAGTTTAATGATACAGTAGAACCTCGATAATTCGAGCTAATTGGGGCTGACTGTATCTCGAACTATAAAAAACTCGGAAAATGCTCAGAAATGGACAAAAATAAAGAATACTATATTTTTTTAATATTTTAATTAGTCGAAATATTAGAACATTTAATAGTAGAAAATGTTTCGAGTTTATCTCTATTAGTTTGTAAATAATTATTTCTTTATAATGTGTGAGTAAAAAGGTAGTTGTTCCGCCACAATGTATTAAATTCTTTCATTTAACCATGCCCACCATTAGTAAGTACTTTGCAGCCAAGAACCATGACCTGAGAAATTAAATTTAAAGTAGAATAATTTTAGAAGTAATTACATATGCATAAATGATATGAGAACATGCAAATGGGTTATATGTGGATTATTAATTTTTTTTTATAAGAGTCAAGTGGAGAAGTTCTATAAGGTTTTTTAAAGGAGGTTTTAAGGTGTAAGGTGGAGTTGTATGTTGAAGTTAAGGTGAGTCATGTGGAGTATAATTTTTATAATAGAGGTTGAAGAGTGAGGAGTGTTTTTATGATAATTAAGTTGTATTATGAGCGACGATTTCTTTTTTAAGGTAAATGAGTATAAGAAGTGTAGGTGAGGTGAGCAATAATCCACATATAACGTTTTTATTAGTTTAAATATTTTTTTTTATTTTTGCAAGTTTTTCGAAGACCCATTTTTTTAACAGTTTTAACCTTTATATTTTTATTTTTTGTAACCTTAAGTTACAACCTGCGAGTTGTGGTGTGTCGCCAAGCCTACGAAGTGAAAGCAAGCGAGCCACTTTGATCCCTTGTCACTTTCAAAAGACTAGTTGCCTTTTTTAACGTTCAATGGGGTGGAGGTAACAAAGTAATTTTGAAGGCACTTTACAATCGAAGATTTAAAAGCTTTAAAATAGTCTTAAAAGCTGTTTTTAATTTTGCAAACACAGTTCGAATTACCCGGACCATCGAACTATCGTGGTTCCACTGTACTACAATTAGTATTGCCTTCTTACAGTACCAACATACTTTTGCATTGAAATTCAACACATTATTTATTAATAAATAATTTTCCAAGTTACACGATTAATAACACAGATGTAATGATTGTAGATTTCACTGTAACAATCAGGTGTTTGAATGACAAGAACCTGTGTGGTATGGGTTCGGCACAAGTATTTTGTGTTCCATAATCTTGAGGATTTTTTAAACTACAACAAAGCATGAAATTATAATTAGAAACTATAATTATTAATTAATAACTGCAGTAGATATTTCCTTCTTCCATTCAATGATATTTTGAACTCGTTTTACTTTCTCACTATACTATAGAATAGAGAAAGTATAGTGATCGCAAAAAAAAATCGATGTTGAGATTTTTATGGAAATATCCGTTTTGGGACCCCCTGAGTCCAAAAAAGTGATTTTTACAAAATGTCTGTCTGTATGTATGTCTGTATGTATACAAAGCTAGAGAGAAAACTATTCGATCGATTTCAACCTGTAACTTATGGTTACAAAAAATGAAAACATGTATAAGTATAAAGTGTTAAAAAAAAAAAAATGGGGTTCGTTAAAAGTTTCAAAAAATAAAAAAAATACTCAAAAATACTAAAAAATGCTATATGTGGATTATTTTCTAATAATTATCACCTCTCCTTCACCTCATTTACTTATTTACCTTAATACACAAGAAATCGTCGTTCACAATACACCTTTAATCACCAAGAAACACCTCTTACCACTTTACCTCCATTTACTAAAAATCACCATACATCATGTATCTCCTCTAACTCCAACGTAGAATTACACCCTATGCTCCACCTTACCTTAATTCACCTTACACCTTACTCATAAAAACCTTGAAATCACCTTCGTTTAACTCAAAATAAAAAAAAAATAATAATCATAACAATCATAATAATCCACATATAACTCTATTTATGCTCCATTAATACTTATGCATTTATCTATCTACAATTACCAATTACTATTAACGATTCATTCTATTAATTTAATTTTCTCAGGGGTGAATACTTGGCTGCAAAGTAATGACTTGTGGACGTACGTGGCTAAATAAAGGAGTCTAAGACATTGTAGCGGAACAACCAGGCTTTTACTCAGACATATTAAAAAAGTGATTATTTACAACAAAATATATCAACATTACAAGAAACAAACTAACAAATCAATTATATACAAATCTGTACAAAGTATAGGCAAGCCTAGCTTGGTATATGACGCAATAAAAATCAAAGGAAGTTACTTGTTAGAACAATTAAAATTTCATAATTGCAGACTAAAAAAATGTATGTCCTATGGCCATTATTACTTACTGCGTTATTCGTTGCACTGTTTTTTACCTAGGATTTCGTTGTTCACACAATTAACACAAAGTATCACGAACCATAACGCGCGTTTTGTCAAAGCACATGGGCGACCTTCTATTACTTCATTTATCTCACATTTCACTCCATCGATTTTGTTTTCTACATTTTTACGAACGTTGAAGCACCTCTACTTCACTCTGAAACAAGATTTGTTCTTATTTTACTGAAAAAACTACATTTCTTGACAAATTTCACACCACCTGCCGTTTACTATGCATACAGTCTATCCGCCATGTTTTTCGTTCTAGTACGTTCTTCACTTGTTAGTCACGTAGGCCAGAACGTACAATGCCTTCTCCATCAGTCTTGTTTTAACGCTTGTTGTTTGTACTGCGTTCAGACACTTGTGTATCAATGTTATGTTGTGCTCTGTTATACTCGCTGATACATATTTTAATTTTCTCACATGTGCTTATTTTTTAATTTCAATAGTTCTTTAAACCGTCCATTGTGCAATTATTTAATTGTTTCTTTTTTACTGTTCGCTTCAACCGCACTACTCGTTAAAATAATTTCTTATACAGTTCACACACGTTACATACTTTTATTGATTAATATATTTTAAGTCTGCTTTTATTTTATTTACTAATAGTCTGCTTTTTACTTTATTTATTTTTATTTAAATGATTCTACTCTAATTGTTTTGTGTCACAAAAGAATTTACATGTATACAAGAATTATAAACGTTTATTATTATATATATTGCGTCCTTTGTTTTATTTAGACCTCTATGCTTTAGACACTATGGGAAATTGCTGATTTATTATCATCATGTAGAATTTCTGTTACATGGATGTCAGTGTTACAGATACCCCTGTTCATGAAAGAAATTCATGGAATTTGCTTTCATGAACACCAAAAACACCACAGTCCATGTAACAGAAAAAAATTAAGAATTAAAAAGAAAATTTCAAATTTCAAAGAAATCTGGTCTTTACATTACTAAAAAATTTTAAAAATTACAAGTTATATTTATTTACCTTTATTATTTAAAAATCCAAATCATTGTTCTTACTTTAAAAGATTTTGTTTGCCAATGTTTAGATTTAACTTAATTATTAGTTGCCACAAACAAACAAAAATCAAAAAATCCAAATAACAAAAAAATTCCAAAAATTCAAGAAATTCAAAAAACTCAAAAAATTCAAAAAACTCATGACTGTCAATTTATAACAATCAAACATTGAAATTAAATGTCACAATAAAACAATATTCAAGAATTAATTACACATCAAAATCAAGTTTCACAATCAAATATTACAATCAGATATTACTGAAAATCAAAATTACACATTATTATTCATTATCAAGTTTGTCAATCAAAATTATACATCATTGAAATCATTCAAGTATTAAAGTTTTCATTGTTCATCACTCAACACATTATCAGGCTCAATATTTCCTTCAAATTAAAATTATACATCAATCACAAATCAAAATTCACTCATTAATCAAATTTTACACATTATTAATTACCATGGCAACAACTAAAATTCACTTATCTTTAACCTGTGGCAACTCTACACTCAATCATTCTTAGTTAACACATTTTAATCAATCATTCACATCACAAATCAAATTCTTCACAACATTTAAAATTTACATTTACATTTACATACATTCATACCAGTTTATCACATCACACCTACATATCAAATTGTGAATAAGACCTTCAAAATGGCAATGACCCCCTCTCAAACAACGTACATGGATCATTCCATCAGAGTGCAACAACCAGATAAGAATGGAAAAGAAAAATATACGTCTGTGTATATATACATAAATACAAGTTTGTGATGGTGTGCGTCAGCAAACACCATCCTTACAGCTATGGAGGTTTATGACACCAGCAAACATAAATCACTGATGCTCACCTTGGTGAGTGAACATCAGCTACTTGGCCGTTTTTTAAAGGACGCCATACCTTGAAATCACCAGACATGACCCGACATTGCTATCTCTCTGACCCGCAATGATGACGCGTTGGGCCATGCCTGGCTACAACACACAAACTTGGATTAAATTATCTATTAATTCTCACATAATTATTCATTATACAACTGTATACAACATGCTTATCTATCTATGTTATCATTAATTATTAACTAACACCTAACACAGGCACGTATCCAGGGAGGGGGCCCGGGGGGCCCGGGCCCCCCCCGAAATCCCGAAATTTGAAATTTTTTTCCATTTAAGGTTTTTCATAGAAAAGTCTTCAGTATAGAATTTCCTTTTCTTCAAAATTTTATTTTTCATTCGACGGAAAGCACATCTGGCGTTGATCCAACGTATCCCTATATTTATAAATTATGAAAAGCCTGCTAGCCTGCCACAGCCTGCAATACTCAGTGGCAGCATTGTACATTATCGTCAATAAATCGTTCAATTGTTCGAATCGATTCGGATCTAGATCTAGGAATTTTCAGCTTTTTTTGTTGGACTGCTCGAACAAAACAAAAAATCCCTAAACTGACTTCCGCTCACTGCTCTAGAGTGGGAAAATCAGCTGTTTATTTTTCACACTAGTATTTAGTTATGATTCCTGACACAAGTAACGCTAAAGTGAGGAACTGCGAAACTGCTGAATCATGGCACGTGAGTCGTGCGTGTTATAAGTTTGTGTTCAATCCATAATTCAATCAAACTTTTCTATCAAACATTCGATATTTTCAAAGACAATTTATTTTTAACTTCACTAACATGAAACGTAGCCAAGGTCAAACAACGATTTCATAATTTTTCAAGAAGCCGAAAGCAGATAATTCAGATGATGCAGAAAATGTTGATAGTAAGTAAAGTGACGTTTTGAATGTGAATTCCAAGGTTATGTTGCGATAGATTCCAAGGGAAATTAAATTCATTGTAGCTTATCGTTGATTTAGTTTTGACACGTTTAACTCACTTGACTTTTAAAATAACGTTTGTCAAATTTTGAAAATGGAATCCGTAGAATAAAATATCTACAATATTCATACTTCGAATTTTTTGTTGTAACTGAATAACTGAATTTTTTAGGAAAAAAATTTTCCAGTACCTATCAAAACAAATATCAGGTGAAACAATGAAAGAATAAAGTAGTGTCATCTAATTATTGAAAATAAGTTAGGAAAGAATATTATACATATGATAATATAATAATACTAGGGGACCCGTGCGCAGTGTGCATTTTAATATTTTGATTTTGAAAATATCAAAAGTTGGCGGCACTTTGGGAAAAAATAATAAAATAATAATTAGTCCAAGATGTAGAAAAAATAGTTTTCTAAAACAAACATTAAATAAAATATGTTTTTTGGGAGAAAAAATACTTAATTTTGGGAAATTTAAAAAAATAACCTTTACTTATTAAAAGATTTATAAAAATTTCAAAATTAAGAATTAATTTACACCAAATATGTTTTCAAAAGGAATAAATTGAATCCTAATGTTGTCATAAATATACAAATACATAATACTTACATTATATAATAAATCGGAAACTAAATTTTCATCTACAAAGTTAAATATGGTCAGGAGGCGTATTCTAAACTTTCCCTTAGTTACGGTATGCAATTTAATGTAGTTTTGAAAAACACAAAATATATGTTTCTAATGAGCATAAAATTAGGCCTAATTAAAACTAAAATATAATTCACAAATTATTTAGAAAGTAGGCTACTATAGTAAGGCAAACTAAAAGTTCTTTAGTAAAAAAAAAATACAAAGTTCATAAAATCTATATAGTAGGCTAGGCCTACAAAGAACAATAACAAAATAAAAAAGGCATAAATTGAAGCCTAATGTTGTCATAAATATAAAAATACATAATACATACATTATTTAATAAGTCGGAAAATAAATTTTCTTCTACAAACTTGGATATGTGGTGAGGAAGCGTATTCTAAACTTTCCCTAAGTTATTTTAGTTTTAAAAAAACACTAAATATATGATTCCAATTTCCAAAAGAGCAGAAATTTAGACCTAATTACATTCATATAAATAATAGAGAAAAATTAAACAATATAAATTATAAGTACGGTAATGTGTTTCGTTGTAATTCGTTGTTTTAATTAATTTTTGAAGTGAAAAAATATTTAATATCTATTGCAGTACGTATTTTGTGTAAGTTTAAAAAAAGGCACAAAAGTTAAAATTATATTTTGCCTAAAGGCCTAAAGGAATAAACTTTTGAGTTATATGTTATATACATGTAATGAAATTTATATTTTAAAAGAATTTTGATTATTTTGAACATTCAAATATTCAGTATCTGTTATAATACATATTTTGTAAAAGTTGAAATAATATTTCCTGCTGAAATAAAGTATACTTAGAAAGAAATATTGCTGATTAATAAACAAGAATTTATTGTAAAAAAAATAAGAACACTAATGCCAAAAACTTTACACAAAATAAAAATAAAATAGAAAAAAAAATTATTATTTAAGATTTTTTTGCAAGGATTCCGTCTGCAAGGGTTCCATCTGATTCTTGCAAGGATTCCGAAAAATATATTACATCTATAAAGCGAGATATTATTTTATAGACCGTTTTGCTTTTTATGTATATTCGACTATTGTCAGTGTAATTACAATTTTTTCGGTAAATTTCTAAAAATGCTCGTTTTCCTTGTTTTACAGAGAACTTTTTAAACAATAGTGAGTGTAGTGAACAAAGCAACCTTAGTTCCAAAGTCAACTCGGGACGAAAAACTAATTTTCTCGTCGGAGGCATAGACGAAGAAAGTGAGTAGCAAAGTAGCATACTTCGAACCATCGTTAACGAATATCTTACGTTTTGATAAATGGTTATATATAATAAAAATTTTATTTTACAGATGAGGACAATATTTCTCATTCGGACTCCGATGACAACATATCAGACCCAGTCATTTCAACCGGCTTTCAAGAAATCGTTCACCCTGTGTGGCAAGCAAATCGATTTGATATTGGGAACACAAACCGAAATTCTCTAGACGACACTACGAAAAAAGTTGTACTTTCTTCCAAATTGCTTCCAAAAGAACCATACAAATTCCCTAAAGAAGTATCACATAATAGGAGTTTTCAACCCAAGTGGATTACTAATGATTTTCCTTGGCTGGCATACTCAGCGAGTGAAGACGGCGTGTATTGTAAACCTTGCTGGTTATTTTTCCATGAAGGCATTGGAAAAGGGGGTCATCAAAATCCAGGGAAACTTGTGTCTGTTGGTTTTCGAGACTGGAAAAAAGCTAGAGAATCTTTCCAAAAACACATGGAAAAAGACAAAACATGTGTTCTGCAGGCCACTTCATTTCTTAAAATATCAACTGGAGAGCAGCTTGATATAGCGTCTCAATTGGATAGTCAACGCACAAAAGAGATAGCTGAAAATAGGGCTGCAATAGAACCGATTATTCGCACAATTCTTTTTTGTGCAGAACAAGAATTACCTCTAAGATGATTCTATCTTTGACACGACCCGAAAAAAAAGATGGAAAGTTCAGAGCTCTTATGCGGTTCAGAATTGAGTCTGGTGATAAAAATTTAGAAAAACATGTACTCAATAGCTCCAAAAAAGCTACTTATATGAGTCCTATTATCCAAAATGAAGTCATTCAGACGTGTTCTGACATTGTCACTGAAAAAGTTACTGACAGAATTTCAATGGCAGAATGCTTCAGTCTCCTTGGCGATGAAACAATGGATGCTTCAGGGACCGAGCAGCTTTCGCTATGTCTCCGGTACGTCGATGTCCCAGATCTACAAGCTCCTGTTCTTCGTGAAGATTTCGTCGGATTCATCCCAATTAATGATCAATCTTCTGAAAATCTTACGAACGTTATTCTGCAGCGATGTGATGAACTCAATCTCGACATGACCAAATGTGTTGGGCAAGGATACGATGGGGCAGCAAATATGGCGGGTCATTTGAGTGGAGTCCAAACAAGAATCAGAGAAAATTATCCGAAGGCAAGATACATTCATTGTGCCAGTCACCGTTTAAACCTTGCTCTGTCGAATGCCATGTCTGTTCCAGCAATACGCAACTGCCTTGGAGTTGTTAGTCAAGTTGTTAATTTGTTCAGGAATCATTCGAGTGCCAACAAAATTTTTCAAGAAACTATCCAAGAACATGCTCCAGACAGTAAAAAGAAACGACTTCTCCGGCTTTGCGACACAAGATTTATCGAAAGGCATGACAGTATCATTGTATTTTTAGAACTCTTCGAATGCATTGTCATGGCTTTAGAAGAAATCGCTCAAAGAACGTGGACCATATCTTCAACGGCATCAATTCTTCATGCAGCGAGTCAAAAAAGTGAATTTTTAGTGAGCCTTGTTGTTTGTGAAAAACTGTTCAGTTTGACCCTTCCACTGTCGATTTTTCTCCAAAATAAATCTGCAGATTTTGTTTCCGCTGTAAAATATACAAATGAAGTATTGAATTCACTCCGACAAATGCGGGAAACCGCAAACGACACTTTCAGAGAAATTTTTCAAGTGGCGTCGAAATTCTCTGCGGACCTTTTTGATGCTGATCTTCAAGCTCCAAGAGTTACATCACGACAGAAATCTCGTGCAAACCCACAAACGGCATCGAATGAAGAGTATTTCAGAGTCACCATATTCATTCCCTGTATCGACGCTTTGATTCAAAATTTGACTGATAGATTTGTCAAAAACGAGGATATTCTATCGAGTTTTCAACTTTTACTTCCAGGATATGCTTCAGAGAAAAAAATGAATGAACTGGAAAAATTAGGTCCATACTTTCAAGACGAAATGCCATTGTCCGCAGTTCAAGCTGAGTACAAGTTATGGTGTGCCAAAATATCATCAAATTTTGAAGCTGTTGGATTATTGTGACAGTACATTTTTTTCACGCGATGAATCTTCTTCTCAAGGTACTGGCTACTCTTCCAGTCACAACGGCCAGCGTGGAAAGATCATTTTCCACAATGAAGAGGATAAAAACTCTACCTCGTAGTGTGATGGGCCATGACAGGCTAAGTGCACTGGCAATGATGTCAATTCACTGGGATATTGTTGTTGATTCGGAGGAAGTGCTCGATCGCTTGGCGAAGAAAAAATCGAGAAAATTACTTTTGTAATGTGTAATTATGTTCTAGTAAAAAATTAGCACTGATTTCACTTTTATTATAAACATGTATTTTTTGTTTAACATTAAAAATGCTCGAACTGCTTTCAAACATAGTAGCTATTTATTGTACACTTTTACTGCATCTGTTTATTGCACTGTAAATAATAATAGATTAAACGTCACATAATAATTCAAGTTTTAATGTGTCATTCGCTTTACTCTGAATTAATTAAAGTAGGTCCAAATGTTTTAATGATTTTCGTCTTTGAGCCCCCCCCCGAAACGAATTTCTGGATACGGGCCTGACCTAACACAAGTATTACGGCGTAGCAAGGTTCGTTGAAACATAGAATTTTCGCAGTTCCACCACATTATAGGTGCCTACCTCCTCTCCAGTCTCTATCTCCTCCAAAACATAAGCGTTCTCCATCTTTCTCGCTTTTACCTTATATGGACCCCTATACAATAGAAAGAACTTCTTTATCTCTTTCTTGAGTTGCGACGATAAATAGTGATTCTTCACTAATACTAAATCTCCTACTTCATAAACTATGGGTTTCACATTTTTATCATGCAATCTTTTGCGCTGTTCAGCCTTCAACCTAAGTTGCTTCCTCACCAATGCCAACCTTTCATCGTTATTCATTTCACTTTGATTTGGGCTTTCTACCAAATTCCTATATATTCTTGGACATTTCTTTTGATACATAATCTCATAAGGTGCAAAGTTTGTAGAATCATGTATGGAATAATTTATACACCTCTCAATGAATGACACATATTCAGGCCATTTATTATGCTGTTCGTTTACGTAGATCCAAAACATTTTTCCTAACTCCCTCATGCATCTTTCGCTGGGATTGCTTTGAGGATGATATACCTAATGTGCCTAATGTGAATGCCTTCCCATCCTAAAACATCGTACCATATATTTGACTGAAATTGACTGCCATGATCGCTTAGAATGACATTCGGTTTACCTACTTCTACCATATAACATTGTGTTATTTTTTCTGCCAAAACTTTTGAGATTGCCCTTTTTACGGGATATAATTTAACAAATTTAGAAAAAACATCCAACACGACAAAAATATATTTAACGCCTCCCCTCCCAACGGGCAACTCTCCAAATAAATCAACCGCGATCAAATCTAATGGCTTATTCGGTATTATATTTTTCATCAATCCCTCTTGCTTTTGATTACTAATTTTGCTTTTCTGACAAAGTACACATCCCCTTAATTTATTTTTAATAATTTTTTCCATTTTCGGAAAACTAAATGTTTCTCTCAAGATACGGTAACACTTGCTGCTGCCAATGTGACCATACCTTTCATGACAGTCATCTATTACACTATCTAACATAACCGATGGTATACATATCTTATAACTATCTGAATCGTTATACCTTCTAAACAATACATTTTTGTAAATTACAAAATATTTCTTTAACTTACTATAATTTTGATCTCTATCATTTAAAGTTTCTATTATCTGCTTATATTTAACATCATTTAGCTGTTCTATTATTAAATTTTCAAACATTTTCTTAATTCTCTTATCATTAAATTTCCATTGTTTTTCTAAATTAGCATTATACACTTTTAGCACACCCTCTTCGTTTTTTCTAACCATATCTTTATTACTTGTTCTTGATAAAACATCTGCAGCTATATTTTCTTTACCTGGACAGTACTCTATGTCTAAATTGTATCCTGAAGGTACAACATCCACCTAAGCAATCTCCCATGAGTCAACTTACAATTCTTCAGAAACATGAGCGCCTTATGATCTGATCTTACTATCGTCTTATTTCCTAAGATGTAATTTCTAAACTTTTTACATCCAAACAGAATGCTCAACAGTTCCTTTTCTGTTATGGTGTATCTCAGCTCGAAGTCTTGCAAGCTTCTGCTGGCAAATGCTATCACCATCTTATCGCCATTCTGGTCTAGTTGATATAATACAACTCCTAGAGCAATATCTGAAGCATCGGTGCTCATGTAAAAAGTCTCTCTAAAGTTCGGATGTTTCAGCATAACACATTTTAAGAACTCTTGTTTAATTTTGTTAAACACTTCTCTATCTGCCTCTCTCCATATCCATTGTTTCTTTGTTTTACCATTATTCCCTAACAAATGTCGAAATTGTGCCGTTAACTCTGCATAGTTTTGTCTGTATTTTCTATAATAATTACACAGACCCAAAAAACTTTGCAGTTGTTTTAAGTTTCTTGGCTCTGGAAATGATTGAATGACTCTAACTTTTTCTTCATCTGCCCTTATACCCAAATTTGAAATGTGATAACCTAAAAAATTAATTTCCCTTTTGCAAAAACTAGATTTACTAAGCTTTACTGTAAGATTGATCTGTCTTAATCTTTCAAAAAGTCTTGCCAAATGTTCAACGTGTTCATGAAACGTTTTTGACGCTATGCAGATGTCATCGACATAAATGATAGCAAAAGATTGGACTTCTGGTCCCATGACATGGCTTAACCCTTTCTTGAACACTGAGGTACTTATATTCAAACCAAACGGTAACCTTTTAAATTGTAAATTTCGCCCATTAAATGTAAATGCTACGTATTTTCTGGATTCTGCATCCAATTCTATTTGCCAAAACCCACTTACTAAATCAATACTGCTAATGTAATTTACCCCCTCAAATCTTTGTAACAAGTCATCAATGTTCTCAGGTGCTTCCCTGTCAGGTACTATTAACTTATTTACTTGTCTTGCGTCTAGACATAATCTTACTGAGCCATCCTTTTTTATGACGCATACTAAGGGATTTGAATAAGTACTGCTTGAACTTTCTAAAATATCGTTTGCTATCATTTTTTCAATTTCGCAGTGCACCGCTTCCCTTTTCGAATGAGGCACTGCATATGACCTATTTACAAATGGTTCATTTTGTTTAATATTTAATTTGGCCTTAAAGTCCCTTATTTTTCCCGCTTTGTCCGAAAAAATATCCCTGTAATAGTTCAAAACAGTGGCCAACTTACTTTGTTCCAATTCATTTCCCAAATTACTACTATTAATTACTTCCCTTAAATTTTGTTCCCACTCTAATTCCCGATCGTTTTCTAGTATTTCTAAATTGTCCTTACTATACATTGCCTCATTATAAAAAGAATAAACCGTGTCCTCCATTTGTGACTCTATATTATTAAACATATTTATTTCTTCAAAAACAACATTATTCTTATTTTTACATAATTTTAAACCACACACATACATTTCTCCTTTATCAATGAATTTTGTATTTACTTCAATTTTCTCGTATTTAAAATGTATTAACCTATTTTTAAAATCTATTCTAGCTTTACAACTTTCCAAAAAATCACACCCCATTATGAAATCTAAATTTAGCCCATTTATTACCAAAAAATTCATTAATAAAGTTTTATTATTTATCTTAACCTCTAAACATATTTGCTTTGAAATTCTTTTACTTCTAGTATCTGACTTATCTCTACCAATTCTTTAAAAATATTTTCACTTACAGTACTACTGTAACTTCTGAACCAGAATCTACTATACAAGAATATTTTTTGTTGAAAACTTCTATTTCAATTTCCACTATATCACCTTTGATAGGCTTGGACTTAATTTCAGTGAAATTATTTTCATTAATTAACATGTCATTTGATTCTAAATCTAAACTATTGTTATTATCTTTATGTATGTGTGTCGTTAAAATTTTACTAATATTACATTCTGTCGGCTTGTCCTGTTTCGACAAATGAATACCAGCCGATTGTATTACTGTCGGTGCTCGTTTCCCTTGTGCTGTTCAGGTGAGGTTTGCCTATTCTGACCGTTACCATTACCCACCATTTGTTTATTAAAATTAATCGGTGGCCTATTGTATTGTCCATTCTGTTCTCTATTAGATGCATTTTCACTACTATTTGTATTGAATGGTGGCCTACTCTGATTGAATGACCTATTTTGTTCAAATGTTGGCCTATTATATTGAAACATTTGTCTATTCTGATCATATGGTTGTCTATATTGTTGAAATGGCCTATTTTGAAAAAATGGTGGCCTACTCTGATTGAACTCTTTGCGAGACATACTTGCTTCTGAACTACTATTCCTACTCTCACCAATATGTTTTTGGCTTTCCTGCCAATCCATTATAATTTTTTCTAATTTGTTTAAATTATCAGGCATTGCTGCCAACAATACCAGCCTTAGGTCATTTGGTAACTGTTTAACAATATGCCTAGTAAATGTTTCCATCGGCATTGGTGGGTCTAAAAATTGAGTCTGATGAAATAATCTAATGACATAATTATGAATATGACTAACCTGTCCTTGATATACCTTTCCTAACATTATTTTTACTCTTAAATTCTCCTGTTTGTCCTGAGACCAAAATCTATTTAAAAAAGCTACCTTGAACTCAAAAAAATCTTTCCACTCCTCATTATGAACATCGAACCAGATTTCTGCCTCTTCTTTAAAGTGTTTTCTGATTAATACTTTTTTAAACTCCCACTTATCTTGCCTACACTTATTAAACATTTCTAAAGCATTTAAAAATGTTTTTGGATGTGGTTCTCTTTTTTCATGGTAAAAATCTGGCACTATAGTTTCATTTTTTACATCCCCAATCATAACTACAGAATTATTATCCAGCCTACTTTCCATATCATTCTTAAATTCTTCTAAATTATTATTTACACTCTTAAATTTAGAATTAATTTTATCAGTAAAATCTATTTCCAAATCTTTTGTTTTTTGTTTCACCTGTTCAACTTCTGTATCCACCAATGTAAATTTATCATTAATTTTCTGTTCTATTTTAATTAAATCACCATCAACTTTGCTTTCAATTTCAAAACATTTATTCTCTACTACGTTTATTTTACTAGTCACGCCCTTGTTACTTCTATCAATTTATCTTCAAGAGATTTGGAAATGTCATTTACTTTATTATCTATTGACTCTATTTTTACATCTAAGCTTTTAGAAATTTCATTAAATCTTAGGTCATTTTCTGCTTTCAAATCTTTCATCTCTGTTTGGAGATTATCTAATTTAGAGTTTAATTTATCATTATTTACTTTTATTTCTGTTCTTAAATTGTCATTATTTACTTTCATTTCTGTTCTTAAATTGTCATTATTTACTTTCATTTCTGTTTTTAAATTGTCATTATTTACTTTGTTTTCTTCACTTAAGCTTTCAAATTTTGCATTCAAAAATTGCATTATTGCATCAAATTTATCTCCCACACTTTTGTCATCTGACCTAACCTTATCTGTATTTTCTCTATCTTTCATTGTCTCATTAATCTCTGAATCTACCACCTCATCCTGTACACTCACACTGATGGATTGATCCAGGTCTAATCCTGAATCGTTCATTTCTACCCTATTTGCCATGTTTTAGAGTTATATCTAACAATTTGAAGTAATAGGTTGTCCGCTACAACGCCTCAAAAACCTCTAAAGTCACCACGACATCCACTACGCCTTCGTTTAACAGCCCCGCGTTTAAGGGCGCCATTTTGTAACTGATGGTTACAAAAAATGAAAACATGTATAAGTATAAAGTGTTAAAAAAAAAAAATGGGGTTCGTTAAAAGTTTCAAAAAATAAAAAAAAATACTCAAAAATAATAAAAAATGCTATATGTGGATTATTTTCTAATAATTATCACCTCTCCTTCACCTCATTTACTTATTTACCTTAATACACAAGAAATCGTCGTTCACAATACACCTTTAATCACCAAGAAACACCTCTTACCACTTTACCTCCATTTACTAAAAATCACCATACATCATGTATCTCCTCTAACTCCAACGTAGAATTACACCCTATGCTCCACCTTACCTTAATTCACCTTACACCTTACTCATAAAAACCTTGAAATCACCTTCGTTTAACTCAAAATAAAAAAAAATAATAATCATAACAATCATAATAATCCACATATAACTCTATTTATGCTCCATTAATACTTATGCATTTATCTATCTACAATTACCAATTACTATTAACGATTCATTCTATTAATTTAATTTTCTCAGGGGTGAATACTTGGCTGCAAAGTAATGACTTGTGGACGTACGTGGCTAAATAAAGGAGTCTAAGACATTGTAGCGGAACAACCAGGCTTTTACTCAGACATATTAAAAAAGTGATTATTTACAACAAAATATATCAACATTACAAGAAACAAACTAACAAATCAATTATATACAAATCTGTACAAAGTATAGGCAAGCCTAGCTTGGTATATGACGCAATAAAAATCAAAGGAAGTTACTTGTTAGAACAATTAAAATTTCATAATTGCAGACTAAAAAAATGTATGTCCTATGGCCATTATTACTTACTGCGTTATTCGTTGCACTGTTTTTTACCTAGGATTTCGTTGTTCACACAATTAACACAAAGTATCACGAACCATAACGCGCGTTTTGTCAAAGCACATGGGCGACCTTCTATTACTTCATTTATCTCACATTTCACTCCATCGATTTTGTTTTCTACATTTTTACGAACGTTGAAGCACCTCTACTTCACTCTGAAACAAGATTTGTTCTTATTTTACTGAAAAAACTACATTTCTTGACAAATTTCACACCACCTGCCGTTTACTATGCATACAGTCTATCCGCCATGTTTTTCGTTCTAGTACGTTCTTCACTTGTTAGTCACGTAGGCCAGAACGTACAATGCCTTCTCCATCAGTCTTGTTTTAACGCTTGTTGTTTGTACTGCGTTCAGACACTTGTGTATCAATGTTATGTTGTGCTCTGTTATACTCGCTGATACATATTTTAATTTTCTCACATGTGCTTATTTTTTAATTTCAATAGTTCTTTAAACCGTCCATTGTGCAATTATTTAATTGTTTCTTTTTTACTGTTCGCTTCAACCGCACTACTCGTTAAAATAATTTCTTATACAGTTCACACACGTTACATACTTTTATTGATTAATATATTTTAAGTATGCTTTTATTTTATTTACTAATAGTCTGCTTTTTACTTTATTTACTTTTATTTAAATGATTCTACTCTAATTGTTTTGCGTCACAAAAGAATTTACATGTATACAAGAATTATAAACGTTTATTATTATATATATTGCGTCCTTTGTTTTATTTAGACCAAACCTCTATGCTTTAGACACTATGGGAAATTGCTGATTTATTATCATCATGTAGAATTTCTGTTACATGGCTGTCAGTGTTACAAACCAAATTTGAACCAGACATGTCCAGTACGCCTGTATAGATGCACGAAAAAGGGTTTTGAACAATTTTGAAAAACAAACCCTTTTTGGCAAAAAACCCCCAAAAAACAGTTATTATTTTTTTATAAAAACACGGCTCTAACGATTTTGATCAAATTTGGCTTATTTATAGCCTTTAATGTGCCCTACCATATGCGAAAACCCGCATCTTTCTAAAAATTCACGTTTAGCTAATAATAACTGATTTTTAAGGATTTTTTGGAAATAAAGGGGGTTGTTTTTCAAAATTTTTCAAAACCTTTTTACGTGCATCTATAAAGACCTAATTGATGTGTTTGGTGCAAATTTGTTCGAAATCGATCGAATAGTTTTCTCTCTAGATAATAGTAATAATATTTATTAGTTAATTTCCAACTTTAATAAAAGTATACAAAGCTAGAGAGAAAACTATTCCATCGATTTCAACCAAATTTGCACCAGACATGTCCAGTAGGCCTGTATAGATGCACGAAAAAGGGTTTTGAAAAATTTTGAAAAACAACCCCCTTTTTGGCCAAAATCCCTCCAAAAAATCAGTTATTATTTTTTTATTAAAAAACGGCTCTAACGATTTTGATAAAATTTGGTTTATTTGTAGCCTTGAATGTGCGTGCCCTACCATATACAAAAACCCGCATCTTTCTAAAAATTCTCGATTAGCTAATAATAATAATAATAACTGATTTTTGGGGGTTTTTTGGCCATAAAGCGGGTTGTTTTTCAAAATCTTTAAAAACCTTTCTACGTGCATCTATAAAGACCTAATTGACGTGTTTGGTGCAAATTTGTTTGAAATCGATCAAATAGTTTTCTCTCTAGATAATAATAATAATATTTATTAGTTAATCTCCAACTTTAATAAAAAAAACTCTCCTACCCCACCTTACAAGTCACAGTGGATCTGTTTAGGAATTTAAATGTGTTTGTGAGAAAGTATGTGCCAGTTCCTGGTACCGTTTATTTATACAGGCAAATGACCAAAGATATTCCCTTTTTGCTCTCACAGAATGAGTAGAGACATTTAAAAAAAAAATGGCTACCTCAGTTTAAAAATGACAAAATTTTTACTTATTCCCATTTTCCACTTACCGCTTCAATTTACCGAGTTAAGTAGGCCTAGTTAGTTAGGTAGGCCTAGATAAAGTCTGTTGTTTTTAAATAGTATTTTTTTAACGGTTTATTTCTGATGTGTACTAATTAGTATGCCTGTGATTTTTCACGGGGCTTACTAGTAGATATAATTTTGATTCGTATTATACAGGTAAAACGTAACATAAGTAATATATACATCGAATTTCAACTAGATATTAATAATTTCTAAAGTCTCCATTATTGTTTGAACAAATAGAAACAACCAGAGGCAGCTAAGAATATATGTTTACAGTACATTTCTAAGTGCATTGTAACAGTACCAAGGAAACATCGTACATTTTTTATCAGCATCTATTATACCAGTTCTACCAAAATTAACTGTTATGGCATTTATAAAGCACATGTTGTAAGTATTTTATAAAATCTTTATAGGCTACTTAAGTAAACAATGTATAAAATATTTAAAATGATAACGTTTTCATGTAAACAAATTTTGAACACCATTTTAAATTTCTGGTGAAAAAATAAATTGAATTTAAGAAATTTGATTAAAAATTTCTTAAATTCAGTTCTTTTTTTAATCACCAAAATTAATCAAATGGATTTACAAATTTAGTTTGGACGAAAACGTTATCAATTTCAAAAAATATATTTTACTATACATTGTATAACAATTCAAAATATTCACCCAATTGTAAATAATTCAACTAAAATGTAAATAAGTGTGAGAATGGGATGGATAGTAATCATGCCAGGAAAGTCATTCATTAATCAAGACGACACGCCCGTCACCTGGTAGCAATTATTCGCAACACTGAACATAATGCCGGGAACGTTTCCTTTTACAGAAAACGTTTCTAAAGGACGACGAGAGCACATTGTTTTGAATCGGTTTGATTTTTAGGAGAAATGTTTGTTTTGGACGAGTTTATTGAGCAGTAGATTTTAAGCCACTGTCTACGGAGCCAACAGGCAGTGTAGACTGGGCCTAAATCACTTAATAATTACAATAACTGCTATTTTTAATGATTTTCAATTTTCAAGATAATGGATGCTGAACTATCGGGTGTGCCGGATTATCAAGGTCTTACTGTATATGTTTTGCCTTAAAAAAAATGTACAGTATACATGTAAGTCTTGGGTGTTGCAGGAATCTTGGTGATAGAAATGGTGGATGGAGAGCCTCCCTTCTTCAATGAATCTCGACGGCAAGCAATGAGGAGAATCAGAGACATGCCACCACCCAAGTTGAAAAACACTCACAAGGTACTTTAGCTTAGTACACTGATTTGGAATTGATTTTTGTAGAGCAAAAAACATTTTGGTTATGCTTAAACATTGTCTGCTAAATCTTAAATTTAACTAAACGTAATTTAAAACGAAATAATCAACAAACTAAACAGTAAAAGTAAAAACAATGTTGAATTAAAATGAACAGTAAGAAAAACCAAAACTTATGAATAGTCCGATCACGCAGCTGAACCGCTGACATGAGTTGAGCAAACTTCCAAAATTAAGTTTACAAGTTTTAAGGTTTTTAACCAGCCATTTGAATAGTTGTATACTCACAAAGGCACTGAATAGCTGCCTGTGTGTACGAAATAGAATTTGTTTGCACCTCAGCATAAAGCCATGGCTCACGCGCTGCTTCGTTTTTTATCGGCAGAAAACTAACGAGTACAACTATTCTGATGATGAAGGAGAAATGTTAGCCTTATTTAATCTGATGAGAAAAAACAAGAAGCTGAAGTGGATTCACGAAATAAATTTGAAACAAGAACAATTAGGCGAATATCACTGATTGTGTTCAGAATTAGAGAGTTTTGAAGAGATTGTTTGTTTGCTTTTGAATGTCTCAAGTTTTGAAATGTTATATAATTTACTGAAACCGACTAACAATTAGGTCCTACTACCTTTTCATTTAGCCCTTCTGTATCCATTTCAACGAAGAACCCAATACACTAGACAGGCAACAGTCTCGAAACACAACTGATCGCAGCCCGTCGCGTCCTGGCGTGATTGCGCCTAAATTGCTGACTGCGAGTGTGCTTGACAGAAATGATGCAACAGTACGAAACACTGTTTGGTGTCCAGGTCGCTGCGGGCAGAGTATGCAGAACGTGGTCTTAGCTCGCATTCTGTGTGGCAAGGACTTTAAAGTAATTATCAAAACCAATGTCCTCATTTACTACGGATATCTAGTTGTTTAATTTTTGTACAATTTCTTCTTAAAATATATTTATCCAACACTAAATTTGTTCAAATTATGTTTTCCCTAATGGATTTAAAAAAGTGATAACTTGACCAAAAGTTGAGTAAAACCTTCACAGCCAGTAAACTTTAAATATATTTGTTTCATAAATTGTGTATTTATATGTGCTGGAACCAAAAAGTTGACAACGGTTTTTATCTGCAGGTATCGCCTAGACTTCAAGGTTTCTTAGAACGACTTCTCGTCCGAGACCCTGGCCAAAGAGCAACCGCATCGGAACTTTTACAGCATCCGTTCTTGAGACAAGCCGGTCCTCCTGCATTGTTGGTACCACTGATGAGAGGATCGAGGCATAGCAACTGCTAACAGTCAAGCACGCCCACTTTTACGGTCGGGCTAATTTTGTATGATCTGTTTTCAGTATTCTGGAATCGTAATGGTAAGCAGACGTTCGCCGTCTTCGTTTTTACATATATTGAGGGAAAATAAGAATGATCCGACATCTTCATTATAGTTTTAGGTGGTTTCAAAACGAAAATATGTAATTTACAAATGGTAGGCTAGGTGAAAAAACTAAGAGCATTCTTTTAACTCTACGACTGTGTGGATCATTTCGTGTGAACCAAAAGAAGTTGAGAGTTGATAAATTGGCTGGATCAAACTTTATTATTGATACCGGTTAGGTAATGAATATTGAGACCGGTTTGCCTCTAGCCCCTATTGAGCAATATGTGTACCAAATTTTACGTTCCTAGGTGGTATTCAATTAATATTTACAATTTTAGGGGTTGTTACTACATTTTCACCCCCTATCAGAAAGTTACAAAATGTAAAACTGGTTTACTTTTTATATCTATCGTGTAAGAAATAAACGTACAACATTTTTGTTTTCTAGCTTTAAGGAAATTATAACATACAATACTTATTTTGTATTGGTTGTTTCAACCAATACAGGCCAAATATTTTAAAATCCGTTCTTAGTGGATCTCTAGTGC
>JAGFPH010001441.1:78578-91871 GCA_018207615.1 Philaenus spumarius
TAATTGACACTTAAAATAGGATATTTGTAATTGACACTTAAAATAGGCTATTAGTAAAACTGACATTTAAAATCGGCTATATTTAAAAAAAGTGCAATAATTATACCTAAAGATTGCATATAATTAAAGATCTTTGAATATAGATGCGTGGGATATCTTCTGTGTATTCAAAGTAACGTTTATTCCCGCCAATGATCATCTGTATTTTTAGGTAATTGAGCTCAGGTATATTAAAAAACAACTCATCTCTGCTGGTAACAGCAATGAATACTGTACAGTGTTGAATTGCAAAAATTAAGAATGAGGCTTTTGGCTTGTTCCATACACTTTTCATCTTGAAAAAGGAAGACAGAATTACAATTAATTAATTACACAAAACAAGTTGGTTTATGTTTGAAATTCACGTTTAATGAACAAATTTAAACCTAAATTACCACTAACTTGAATTTGTTTATAGTTGGTTTTACCACAGCAAAATACTGATTGTGCATCATAAAGATTGGACTGAATATATGTATTTGTGATAGATATTATTAACCATTTCAAGTACTACCAGAGGCAACCACTGGCTAAACTTTAAGTCACAAGCACAGATCATGACTTTTATGTATTTTAATTAAAGTTTATTGTCACGACGAAGTTTCACTATATCTTTTCAACGATTGTGTTATCTTAAACACTTAAAAACAACTTATTACTTTAAAAAAAAACTTTTATCTCGATAAAATGTGTGCTATCGCAACAAATGTTTTTGAGACAACTTGAGATTGTTTTGTTCTCAGTGCATTCTCCCTCCATCCACTCTCGCGCTTCTCGAACATTCTACTATGCAGTATATTTCCTTTAGGCCAAAAAGAAGATTTCCAGGACTTAATTCCGGAAGATTTGGAAATTGTTTTAATATCTTCATTTGTTCTCAAGTTCATGTAGCCTAATCTCGCACCATCCCAGGTGGTGGTAAGCACAACGTCTGGGAGCCATAAAACCCCAAAATTTTAACACTTTTTTCATTCCATGGGTTTTTCAATTGAAGTAGCCGTTTCAAAGATATGAGCGATTAAAAAGACATGAAATGTAAGTTTGCATGGACAAGGTAAAAATAGCTGTTTTTTAATGTCAATTTTGGCAATAACACTGAACTAAATATTATGTTTTAGGTATCCATGTGACGCATAATTTAATGTTCTTTAATTTAAAAAAAGAATAACTTTATCTGCATGATGCACCGTTTTAAAGATTTAGGAAAAAAACTGGAAAAAGTGTGAAAATTGTGAGGTTTTATTGCTTTCAGACGTTCTGAGCAATAACGTCCCAGGAGGTTAGTACAAACTCAGATTACATGTATTTGAGACCAAATGAAGATATTAAAACGAATTCCAGATTTCTCAGAATTAAGTCCTGGAAATATCCTAATATTACTTCTTGATAATATTTTGCCATGCCATTTGAACAGGAGTAAAAAAATATGTAAACAACTGAAGAACTTTTGGACGAATAAGGATAATAATAATAAAACTTGTATAGGCCTACCAAAAATATAAATGTATTTTTTTTAAACTAGCGTAAATACACCTAAATTAATTTGTTGTTTTAAGTATGTCTAAAAGTAGTTATTCTTTTTATACATTTTAGGAATGCAAAAATAAAATAAAATTTTATTATATTTTTTAAATTGGCGTTAAACACCTGAATTAAATTTCCCGTTTTAAATATCAGTAAAAACACCAACTCTTTTGTACATTATAATACAAAAAGTTTAACTTAAGGGTATTTATGCCGGTTTCTAAAAACAAAATAGGCTACAATGTGGGGACAGAAAAGGACAACCTTGGTTTGGAAATAAAAAATTCTTTCCTTTCTTTAAAAATAAAACTGTTATACTAGGTATAATTATGACACTTTTAGAAATATAGCCGATTTTAAGTATCAGTTACAAATAGCCTACTTTAAGAGTCAATTACAAAATGTCCTATATTAAGTGTCAATTGAAAATATCCTATTTTAAGTGTCAATTATAAATAGCCTATTTTAAGTGTCAATTATATACAAATATCATATTTTAAGAGTCAATTACAAATATCCTATGTTAAGTGTCAATTGAAAATATCCTTTATTCAAAGATCTTTATATGCAATCTTTAGGTAGGCCTATATAATTATTGCACTTTTTAAAATATAGGCTATTCTAAGTGTCAATTATACAAATATCCTATTTTAAGTATAAATTACATATACGGTATCCTATTTTAAGTGTCAATTACACATATACTGTACTATGTTAATTTCTTAATTTTTTTTTAAATCGCATCTGTGTTTTTGAGAAGGTTTTCATTTGCTCGGTATATTAAAATAATGTTTATTTGTTTTTTTTACACTATTTGTATCTTTAAGAAAATAAATAGTTAGGGGAGGGGGCTAGTGTGGATACTGTATTTCATGTTGTAATGTTTTCAAAAATCATAAAAAAAAGTTTTGTTATATGCTAAGAAGAGGCTTTGTTTACCATGATCTCTCTGAATTTAAAAAACTTCGATTGTTTTATTTTGATAGTAAAATTAAATTTTTTATAAAATGTTACATTTATCCACTTTAGCCCCAGGTACAAAATTGTACCGTACCTATTAAAAATTGTGGGTGGGGAAAAAAATACATATTCTTTTATACAGAGGTGCTGAAAAGTGCGGAAACACCCCTGTAAATGTTTAGTGAGTGGGTAGAGAAAAGCCAAATTAATAACAAGTTTATAACGCATACAGGGACGTAGCTAGAGTATATAGCGCCCTTGGCAAATTGTACTGGCCGCGCCCCCAAGAGGGTCTAACCCCCCAGACAAAGCCTGAACATTTTTGTAATTTTAGATGCAAAATGGTAAGTTTTGCGTGTTTTTAGCAAGTTTGTTTCAAATATCTCATAGAACGTTTTTTTAGGTAGCATAGCTGCCGATTGCGCACGATGATTCGTGCCACGACGATTATTTAAGCCTTAAAAAGTCAATTTACTTACGAAAAATAGAGATATAACTGAAAGCTGTTTGCAACATCATCTTCAGCTTGATATACATATAATAGTATGTATAGTTTGAACCGGTACGACAGTGTTTAATAATTTTTTTAACTTAATAATAATTGTTGGCACTTATACCGTAGTGCACGTCGAGGCCGACCCTTGAGGGCGCAATCTGTAGGTCTATTGTCTATTAAGATCAATAACAACACCAAAATGAATAAAAACGTCATACGTAATAATTTAAGTTTACATAATATTATAGTGAATAATGGACAATAATAGTTTTATATAGAATTCAAATTGTAATTTAATTATGTACAGTAAAGGATAGGTTCATGACCACTTTTGAAATATAAATTTATATTCAGTGTTTGTACTTCTTCAAATTTTGACTCTTTTAGCTTTCACAGAAGCAAACTCGTCAATGAGGTCATCGAAGCTGAGGCTAGCAGCTGTTTCATGCTCGATCGAAAGAATTGCCAAACTTATGAGCTGTGACTGGCCAGTTAGTAAACGCAGGTAGTTTTTTATCAACTTCAACTTCCTGAAGCTGCGTTCACAACTGGCGACGGTCACTGGCATGGTGAGAAATATCCTCAAGCGAATTTCTATGTTCGGCTAAGCATCTTGGAGTTTGAAGCAGTGAATAGCTTTTTGCAGATCTAAGTTGGTTGATGATGCTATGTATTTAATAAGCTCGTTTGTTTGAAATGTAAAGATACTTATTTCGTACGCTTTCGACCGATCTGACCAGTCACATTACTACATCAAAAATTACTTAAAGTATCTCGCGCCCTTTTTTTCTCATTTTTTTACACATCTTTGAATTTTGCATCTAAACAGGTATTTTTCTTGAGCCTTATCTCAAGTTCTTTCCACTGAACATAATTATGTCTGTGTATTTCAGAATTTTCATGGATTTTGATGTGAGGATTTAAATGTTTCCAATAATTAAATCCTAAACTTGTATCAGAAAATGTACCAAGGGACGCAAGGGATTTATATTTTTCCCAAATAAAATACGAGGGAAACAGAACACAGCATCTTTGGATTTGCTGTACAGCATCCACTGTCTTCTGACTCTTTCTCCGTTCGGAAGCTCTTTGAAAAACCATTTTTGACTTAAATGTCTATCATCATCCGGTGTAGGAAAATTAAATCTATCTATGTCTACAGTTTGTGGGCCACGTTCAACGAGCTCAACTTGCACTGCATCAGTGACATTAGGCCACTTGCACGGATCGTGATAAACTATTTCTGCGACTACCGCTTCCTCAAGAATATCAAAAGTAATGTCATCATCGTGACCATCAATATAGGCGTTCCCCTCTTCTTTTTGTTCTTCTTGCTCTTCTATACTTTCTTCATCGTCATCATGACCTTGGGTGTTTTTCTCATCTGTCCGTTCTTCTTGCTCTTCTGTATTTTCTTTTTCATATTCTTTATGGCCATGGGTGTTCACATCGTCTTTTTGTAAAACCTGCTCTTCTTCCTGGATCAATTCGAGCTCGGTGGATGGTCCCGTTACATGTTCCCTGTGGTTTAGCCACCTTCCCAAACTCTGTCGTAGTTTTTTCCCGGCTTCATTTCGTGCTTCTCTTGCTTTTTTTGAAAACGCTACCAGATGGGTTTTTAGGCCCCATTCAACTAAAACAATATAAATTCAATTCAGTAGGTAACGCGAACTAATCCTCATGCCAAGTTTACATACAGCATTAAACCTCCAAAATATAGACTAAAAACTACGTTGATGAAATCTTTGTTTTACCTACGACAATATAAGGAAATGGTCTCGCTTCTTTGCTCTTTAAAGAAATAATCCCCTACTGACCCCTACCGTTGATAAGAGGCGTCACTTCTCTGAAACTTTACTCCTTTTTCGAAATAAAACCCCGCACCCATTAAACCAAACGCATACATACAGTTTATACTGTAAAACTTGATTACTCTTCTACTGATTACATAATATATTTTTTTACAAATTGGAATATGCAATCATAAAAACAAAAGGTTTAGTTTAAAACATTTAACATACGTAATTTATAATTTGACAACAGTTGTAATGATATTAAAAATTGTGTCACGCATAATTCGTGGTAATTGTTAAACTGAAAGTTAAATAACTAGTAGGCCTAAAAGTTATCCTCCTTGTAAAAACTAATATAGGGAAACGTAAATATTTTGTCAGTATTGTGTTACTAACTAATATCTTAGTACAGTTTTCTATTGTATAATCGTCAGTAAGATTTAAGACTTTAAGAGTAAAGGCTAGATTTGGATACTTTTTAATGTTGTTGTTGTTGTTGTTATCAAATGGCTCCAGTTGGCTCACGCCATCTTCTGTCGTGCTTCCCAGTACAGTCCAGGCCAATCCTTTCTCCTCTGCTTGTCCATGTCCAGCTTCCTGCAAACCAATAGGTGGTCCTTGTCCATAATGGAATTCGGGCATTCACATAATGTGCATTTATCCTGGTTTAGTATTTTTATTCTTTTTAGATGTTCAGCCAAGCAATCGTGTCCGGTTGCAAGACGAAACAGTGCAACTGATTCTCCTCTCTGTAGGTCTTTGACTTCTTCGTACAGGTAAATTATGTCTTTATACGGCTTGTCCTTGATATCCTCCTTGACTCTGCTGGTAGATTCCGTTTGTGATTTACTTTTGATAGTGTTGATCCTTGTTTTAAAAATGGGCACTCTTCTTGGCTTCTGCACTATGTGGGTTCCCCGTCTGGCCAACTCGTCCGCCAGCTCGTTGCCCTTTATGCCTTTATGTGATGGAATCAACTGCATTAGGCTACTATTTCTTTGGTAAGATTTTTTACCACCTTGTACTTGCTCTGGATGGAATCAATTAAAGAGCTTGTGTGTGTGTCATTGTTAGCGATTGCTTGCAATGCAGACTTGGAATCAACCAGGATCACTGTGTTGTTCTTCAGCCAAGGTCTCATTATCATGTTAATGTAATGAGACTAATGTAGGCTAACCAATATTTTCAGTAAAACTAAAGTACACGATCTAATCAAGCATAGTGCTTAGGCTTGTAAATAAGAGTAGATATTCTGATTTTATTTCGGAAAGTCTATAAACTGTTACACATAATAGAGAGGAAACCGAAAAAACCATCTCATAATTAGGTGAAAGGGATAATATGTGACCTAAATAACACCACTTACGTTCATCTTAAAACTTTGTCAAAATCCAAATACTTAATTGACTTACCTTTTCAATGGTAAATGGAGCAGAAACACTGTCTAGCAGTCTACGTGACAAAGTATAGACGTAGAAACGCCAGAAAATATGTTTAATATTTTTAAATTCTAGTAAATAGCCTAACACGATTCCATTACAAATGTGAATAAAATTTTTTATTTAATTCTTACTATTCAAAATCAATTTTGCGCCTCTATACTTCCTGCGCCTTTGGCGGAGGCCTCTGCCGCCAATGCCTTGCTATGTCCCTGAAGGCATAAAATTGTACTTTTTAGCTAAGGGGCAACTTTGTCCTAATATTCAAAACTGAAATTTTTAAGGATGTTTAATATAGACCCCTATCGTGTGACCAAACAGAACACTATAATCAAACAGAAAACTACTTGTAATGTCAAATAGAATGAAATTATTATTTATTACAAACTATTGCTTATAAGCTAAAAGACATATATCGTATTGCAGTAGATTACCAGGGCCAGGGCCGGATTTCCCAATAGGCCCGGGCCTATGGGCGCAAGCTCCCAGGGGGCGCACGGCCGAAAGAAAAATAATATCTAGGAAGATACATAAATAGCCATAACTTAACATATTATTTGAATTGATTAAAAAAATCATTCTGATTTTGAAGTTCATTAGAACAAATAATTGTTGGTAAGTTTAACTATATTTCAACATTACGCATCAACCATCAACTTCGTTAGAACATTGATCTCAAACACAGGAGAACTGGAATGCTCTGCGGGTTGGATCGTTTTGTTTCAGTCCCACAAACGTGAGCTCACTGTTTAATACATAAAATTATTAAAAGTGTTTTAAGACGGCATTAAATTGCATCGTGGAGTTGTGTCTAAGCAATTAACATATAGGCCTGATATAATTTTTTAATAAAGGTTTTTGGGGAAGTAACTTTAACCAGACTAGGGGGCGGAAAAAAATATTGGGCCTAGGGGCGCCAAAATGCTAAATCCAGCCCTGTAGATTACATGAAAATTTGTATAAAATATAGTCTTTTATGTTAAGATGAAGGCGCTTACAGTTTAACCGAAGGTATGAAAAAGTAGGAATAGAATGATTATTTCTGCTGCTGTCAGTTATGCTTCACGAAACCCAACTTGCTATTGCCTTGATTTTCAGACTGAAGTTCAATTGCTTCATCAGATTTAAATGTTTCCTCAGTGGCTCATCAAGACTTACATGTCTAATTTTAAAGGTTTTAAAATTTACAACTTTTCAAGTGAAAGTATAGTGTTTCATCCAATGATTTACAAAATATGAGCAAAAAAAGTAAAATTTTAAAAATTTTTTGTTTCAATAGGCCTAATCCTACAATAAAAAAAAAACAGTTGTTTCCGAAGGTGGTATTTTCATCTACAAACTATACTGGAACCTCGTTTATCCGAAATTGATGGGACCAGACCCTTTCCGGATAGACGATATTTCGGATAAACCGATTTTGGCGTTTTTACCATTGTTAGTCCTCCAGTTTTAAGGAAAATCAAATAGTTTGTGGTAGAAAATTACAGAAACAATAAAATTATTTATTTTGTGTTACATTTAAACAACTGAACAACTAAAATTGAGATTTTTTATAATAAAATAACTAAATATTTATAGTATTCAAAATTTTGTTCGGATAAACAAGGTTTAGGTGTAATCCTCAAGTTTTAACACAATCGGTTTGCTGTTAAATTTGTTAGCATAAAAATCTCTATTGACTGATCTAAAAGGCCTCTACATATTGGTGCACTAAATAATCGGTTTTAAATGTTTTATTTCATTTCTGTTAAATAGGTTATTGCAGTTAGAAATGGCTTCATGGAATTTCCTGGTTAGATACAGTTTTTTCTTTTTCAAAATCGAGTTTACTTTGTTGATATAATCAATTTGGTTTAAAATTACCGTAGATGTGCCTTTATTTGATTTTGCCGTATTAAATTAATGTTTTGAAGTTTCAACATTAATTTTGAGGTTATAGCCTTTCCCAGCCTGTGACATAAACTAGGTTTTTACTGTGAAGTTCTTTTGATGATTTTCTTCAATTTTTTATTGACTATATAACTCCGTGTTTTGCAATTCGGGTTTGGGTATTGTGGTATTGTTTTTATTGCTGTCTCGACATTGATAACCTTGTATAACCTCATTATTAGAATCAGTTGTGAAATTGTATTGTAGGCCTTTGCTCAGTAAAGAATGTTCATCTTTTATTAAATTTACATTAGTATAGTTAAAGACACGACGATAAAAGACGTGATGGAGTTCTGAAATGTTTTTGTTGCCTTTTATCTTGGAATTATTAAGTCCTTTTAGTTTATTTCTGTGTGCTAACTCCTTCGAGTAAATACATTTGTTTGCATGTAAAAACATTGTACTTTCTAGAGTAATAGGCAGCCCAGTTGGCGATGCCAGCAGGAAGGATACTACCCTTTTGCGGAAACAGACTCATAACTCGGCATTACTAAAAACATTTCTCATGCCTTATCTTTCGGTTTCTAGTTTTAAAATCCTACTATGTAAATATAATTGTTGACTAAACTATTCATGGGTAAATATAAATTAGGTATAAATAGATATTGTAAAAGACAATTGTATAAAAATAGTCGGAGACAGTGGTTGTGAAACGATATCTTCACGCAGGACAGTACAGAATTGGCAGGCGGAATGAGTAGTAGAGCGTTCCGCCAACTGGGCTGCCTATAACTCTACCTCAGTTGGAGGCAAGGCCGCAGGGGGGGGGTTAACCCCCCCCCCCCCCCCGAAATCCCAAAATTTAGTAGTAAAAATTTATTAAAAAAATACTAGGTTTAAAAGGTGCAAATTAAATTATAAAATAGACAACACAACAGAGGATCCAGCAACATATTTTGCATTGCATGCATACTGATATTTAGATTTACTTGATTACATTACAACATACAATACACATGGATGCAGTAAGTTACAGCCTTACTCTCTTGTGAGCTTGATCTGATCTATTAAATAAGAAAACTATGAAGGTTCAGCAAAAATACTTTACTTTAAAAAAACACGCAATACATTGTGTATTGAAAATACTCCCAATACGGGGGTTGGCGTGAAAATCACACAATGCATTGTGTATTGAAAATACTCCCAATTTGGGGTTGGTGTGCGATGCACTGTGCATCGGCCACTTCTCATAGTGTTCAGTGTCAAGCTCACATGTGCGTCCTTTAAATTCAAATCCTCTGTTCTGACTTGACCCCCCCCCCCCTGAAAAATTTTCCTGGCTACGGCCTTGGTTGGATGTAGACTGCTAAGTATTGAGATGGATTTTTTCCATAATATATTAATTTGATTTTATTCTATAACTCTGCCACTTGTTTACTCTTCTTAACAGACAAAGATCGATTGTTTATTCTAACTCGTATGCATTTAGGTAGGATGTTTTCTCTTAAAAAGTCTTGTAAAATTATATATTCTGGTATGCATTGTTTCTTATTATTCTTTATTTATAGGCTAGCTTAGCTTGACATGCTTCTAATATAATTTGGACAGTTTTGTACTCTAATCTCCAGGATTGTGTATATATAATAATTTAAAAGTTTATTTATTAGGTACCTTGTTATGGTCCATCATTAAGGATTGTGACAGACCAAAATAAGGTGGTAAACTTTTAAATTATTACAAAATCCTGGAAGTTAGTTTTGGGTACTTATAAAATGTATTTAAATTTTATGTACTTCTGGGTGACTACTAGATCGTGCAAATTGAATTTTTTCACTTTTTGGGGAGTTTAAGAAGACTTCATTTAGAAATTAGGTGATCTCATTTTCTAGCAAATTAAAATATATAATTGGCGGCTTACAAAACAAATTTTAATAATACTAATAAGAAATTATTTGTTTGATAACACTGGAAACAAGCCATTAAACAAATATGAACTAGAACAGTTCCTGAAACTGAACAAATAATATGGATTCATGTTTTAAAAGATTTGTTTTACCCCTTTTCGGTACTAGAAAAGCTTGTTTGCTCACAGTTTAAGAACTGTTTTATACGATTCTCTGAACCTCTATTATCTATTATACGTATCAATCAAATGAATGCAGGGGCGGGATTCAAGGGCGGTTGCACATGCCCCCCTGGTCAGATACAAATTTTTTTATACTTGTGACTAAAATAATATTATAAAATTAACCATTTTTTTCTTGCTTAAACTGTTAGAATTATCCATCAATTATTACCTCTAAGACAATAAAAAAAATGTCGGCCAATCAGCGTAAACACTGTAGCTTTCATCTTTTGTAATCTTTATTTACGAAGTTAAAATAATTGTAAACTGAAGCGTTCTAAATTTTTTAAGTTCAATCAAGTAGAAAAAATTTAAAACTCAAGCTATTAATTAATCGTATTTGTGAAATTTTGAGTTTTGAATTTGTTCTTTGCGCAGGCCGAAAAAACTAAGAATTTTGTGGATTATGCATACAATTTATAGAGCATAAAGTAAAATCGGAAATTAGTTTTTTATTTTAAAATGTTCTTACGAAATTCTGAGAATTTTGCACCCACTACCTTTATTCGCAATCGCAGCGAAATATCCCTACTCTTACCAATAGCTATTACTGGAGTTCATTAAACTCAAGAGTGAATAATATGTCTGATGCATTTTTCTTTCGAATTTCTAAGCGCGTTCATGTATATTTATCCAGCTGGCAACTACTAATCTTGTTGTCTGCGAAACTAGAGCCAGTCGCAACTCATGGTGCGGAAGGTAAACAACGTGCGTTTTATATATATATATATATATATAATAATAATATAGGGGGTATATCGGGGTTAGGTTGGGTAGGTTCTAAGTTAACATCCACGACCCGCTTGCCCCCCCCCCCAGCACTTTCTTGAAATCCTGTCCCTGAATTAATGGGTTCTTCCAAGTGAACTAAATGAATTGAACTGAATCTTTAAATAGATTTGAACTTTGAATCAGAGTTACCACACGTTTTACAAAGGCGATTTGTACGATTGTGGGGCACAGGCAATTCAGTTTTAGGCAGAATCGGGAAATTTTATTCAATTCATGACTTTTTGGAGAATTTATGCTTTTGAGGACTGGTAGACACCCTGTGCTTCATGATTTCCTTTTTTGTTTTATTATTAATAGGATGAATTTGAATATCATATTCCTCATGTAGCAAAAATTTCGGAAGACGATAAGACCCTGATGATCCCTTCATGACTAGCGCCTTGCTACTTCCTGTGCTCATACACACTCTCTAAGCATTCCTTGACAAAATCAAGGTTGGATATGTTTGTTTAAAATTTTGCAGAAGGACATGAAAAAAAAAAACAAGCGTGTGACCGATGCCTGGTTAATATGTAAAATATGCATCCATTTAAAGTTAATATACCTCCTTAGGTTTAACAAAACGTTTTGTTTTAAGGTTTTTTTATAACACCAACTGTTAGCTTAAGGGGTGGAAAATAGGGTTTTAAGGATGAAGCATAACTCTTTTAGTAGGCACAGTATCAGATCTGTTCAAAGTTATTATAAACCTTCTAAATTCATCTCAAACTTTTGTCAGGAACCGTTATTGATACAACCATTACTGCAAGAGTTGTCCAAAATTGTGTCACAAAACAAATTCATTCAAAATTCATCTGTTCAAAATTTGTGTAAATCTTCTAAGTATTATGGAAATCTTTTCTGAAAGTTTTTTGGAAACTGTAACCCTTAGCACAAAAGCCAATTAAATTTGTTTATCTCTTAGTTTAACCTGTGCCTGTTGATTTTTTAAATTGTATACATTTTGGATTGTATGTGTTTATAACTAAAATATTTTAAACTAGGGGAGACCCCTGCGTGCTCCGCTTGCCAACCCCCAACGGAACCTTCTAAAAACATATGTTATGTTTTATTTATAATAAAGGTGTAGGATTAATAATAACCTCAAAACTAAGATGGTAAATAATGTTAAATGTTCAAATCAAATTATATCTTATATTTTATAACAGCAGTTATAATAATGGTTAAAAGGTCTACACTTTAAAACCCTATCCTAAAAGCTATAAATACAAAAATAATTTCTTTAATTTTTAAATAAGCTGTTAATAGAAATATTAGAGGAAACAGTAGCTATAATATTATCTGTTATTTTATTCAATTGGTTGCTATGGTAATCAATGTAAATACATGTGTTGGTTTATCATTCTATGCTTAACCTAAGAATTTTTCCGACTAAATTTACAAATATTGAAATAAAGAAAGGTTTTTATCGAAATGAATTATAGCCTATGTTACTCAGGGATAGTGTAGCTTTTTATTATTAGTAAATCTATTTTTTCAATCGTCTCAGTAGTACCAGAGATTACCCCCTACAAACAAACAAACAAAAAAACAAACTTTATCTCATTATAATATTTATAGTATAGATTTAGAAAATTATTTTAATAAATAGGTTTAGTATTGCATTACAGATTGTAAACTTTCTCGATTGTTAATATAGGAATAGTAAATATATTTAAGTTGTAAACCCTTATGAGTTTTTTATGTATATAACACAATAATTGGTAAACTATGGAAATTATAAAAGAAAATATGTTACCATGTTGTTCATTTTTATGTCTCCAGTTGCAATAGTTTAACAACTAAGTAATGTATATCTACAATATTAATATATATATATATATATATATATGCCTTTTTTCCGTCTTGCAACTTATTTTCTGTAGTGTAAAACTACGCGCGTTTCAGGAACACGTTCCCATCTTCAGGTTTTATACAATTTAAATAAATTTTACTCACATGTGAGCACGTCATAACTTAACAAACACACACATACACACATACCAAACACGAATTATTGCACATATAAAATTAAAAACAAAAAACACAGTTTAAACATTTTAAAAAAAACAGTTGGCTTTAGGTCATGCTACCGTTGGACCGGTCACTGGTCGACTGATAGATTACATCCGTTATCTCCATCGTCAATACTATTTATAGGCCTACAGGTAGCAATTGCAGTGTTATACATGCTATTCGATTTAAAATGTAATTGTTCATTGAGAACTAAGCTACTCTGGTGCAAATTAGCTTGGTAAATTTCAAATTCTTCCAATG
>JAGFPH010001441.1:91971-107499 GCA_018207615.1 Philaenus spumarius
TTTTTATAAAATGTTACATTTATCCACTTTAGCCCCAGGTACAAAATTGTACCTATTAAAAATTGTGGGTGGGAAAAAAATACATATTCTTTTATACAGAGATGCTGAAAAGTGCGGAAACACCCCTGTAAATGTTTAGTGAGTAGAGAAAAGCCAAAGTAATAAAAAGTTTAGAAGGCATAAAATTGTACTTTTTATGTAAGAGGCAACTTTGCCCTCATATTCAAAACTGAAATTTTTAGGTTCTAAAATATGTTTAATATAGACCCCTATCGTGTGACCCCCATTTTAAAAGTATTGATAAAAAAACCGACCACCATTTTCAGTAGGGTTAAGATAGAGACCTCTAGTTTAGTTGTTGGTTTTCTTTAATCAATACCTTTAAAATGAGGGGTCACATAATAGGGTCTACATTTCAAAAATTTTAGCAACCCACAAAATTTCCAGTTTTGGATATGAAGGCAAGTTGCCCCATACATTAAAAAGTATATTTATATGCCTTATAAACATTTTACTAAGGGCTCTGCCCCTGGACGCTTCGCCTCCCAACCCCGCCTCTGTTGGCTGCTTCGCTTCGCTCGCAGTTGGAAAATTCGCTAAAGGATCTTTGGTTCGTTTGTACATGGGTGACCGAGCATAAATCAGCTGTTTTATTTGGCAGCTGACTCAAACTCATTAAACATTATCTCCATAAGATTAACATGGGAAATTTGAAGGATTGTATGCTGGAGCTCCTTCTCGGGTGAAAAGCGGCTAAACGGATGATCGGATCTTAACAGGTATCACATGTGCTGCATGCTAGGTGTAACCTCAAACTCAAGTGGTTTTGTATGGCCCAATTTATTCCAATTCCAACGTGCTAAAACAGTATAAATTAGCTTGTTTTTTAACAGTAATTAAAATCTATCCAATGAACAGCTGATTTTGGATAATACTCAATCTCAGTTCTATTCCACTCTATGGCCAACGTGCTAAAACAGTATAAATTGGCTTGTTTATAAACAGCTATTTTGATCGCTTTATTTACTATTTCGTTGTTATTTTGTAACCAACATGGCAACCCATAAGACCCTATGTTAAAATTTTTCAACTTTTAAATTAGATTTTCTCAAAAAATTGCGTTTTTACACGAAATACAACTATATGGGTGTACTTAAAAATCAAAACTACACCTAAATACAAAATTTCTTTGAATTGGTTAGAGCCGCTTTCGAGATCCGCGACAGATACAAAGATATATACAAGAATTGCTCATTTAAAGTAACAGGATGAACTTGGCTTTTCTCTACCCACTCACTAAAGAGTTGCAGGGGTGTCTCCCGACTTTTCAGCACCTTTGTATATAATCAAACAGAAAACTATTTGTAATGTCAAATAGAATGAAATTATTATTTATTACAAACTATTGCTTTTATGCTAAAAAAATATATCCTATTACAGTAGATTACATGAAAATTTGTATAAAATATAGCCTTTTATGTTAAGATGAAGGCGCTTACAGTATGAAAAAGTAGGAATAGAATGATTATTTCTGGTGCTGTCAGTTATGCTTCACGAAACTCAACTTGCTATTTTTACTAAAGTTACAATTATAAATGCTTATTTTACTTCACATAATAATTTAAAAATTTACTTCAAATATCAAATAATTTCAAAGCCTTCATTTTCAGATAGAAGTTATATTGCTTCATCAGATTTAAATGTTTCCTCAGTGGTTCATCAAGATTTTAAAATTTACAACTTTTCAAGTGAAAGTATAGTGTTTCATCCAATGATTTATAAAATATGAGCAAAAACCAAAAAAAGTTAAATTTTTCAAAATTTTTGTTTTAATAGGCCTAATCCTACAGTAAAAAAATCATTGTTTCCGAAGGTGGTATTTTCATCTACAAATTATACTGAAACCTCGTTCATCCGAAATTGATGGGACCATACCCTTTCTGGATAGACAATATTTCGGATAAACCGATTTTGGCATTTTTGCCATTGTTCTTTAGTTTTAAGGAAAATCCAATAATTTGTGGTAGAAAATTACAGAAACAATAAAATTATTTATTTTGTGTTACATTTAAACAACTGAACAACTAAAATTGAGATTTTTGTAATAAAATAACTAAATATTTATAGTATTCAAAATTTTGTTCGGATAAACAAGGTTTAAGTGTATTCCTCAAGTTTTAACGCAATCGGTTTGCTGTAAAATTTGTTAGCATAAAAATCTCTATTGACTGATCTAAAAGGCCTCTACATATTGGTGCACTAAATAATCGGTTTTAAATGTTTTATTTCATTCCTGTTAAATAGGTTATTGCAGTTAGAAATGGCTTCATGGAATTTCCTGGTTAGATACAGTTTTTTCTTTTTCAAAAACGAGTTTACTTTGTTGATATAATCCATTTGGTTTAAAATTACCGTAGATGTGCCTTTATTTGATTTTGCCGTATTAAATTAATGTTTTGAAGTTTCAACATTAATTTTGAGGTTAAGGCCTTTTCCCAGCCTGTGACATAAACTAGGTTTAAACTGTGAAGTGCTTTTGATGATTTTTTAAAAATTTTTATTGACTATAACTCCGTGTTTTGCAATTCGGGTTTGGGTACTGTGGTATTGTTTCTATTGCTGTCTCGACATTGATAACCTTGTATAACCTCATTATTAGAATCAGTTGTAAAATTGTATTTTAGGCCTTTGCTCAGTAAAGAATGTTCATCTTTTATTAAATTTACATTAGTATAGTTAAAGACTCGACGATAAAAGACGTGATGGAGTTCAGAAATGTTTTTGTAGCCTTTTATCTTGGAATTATTAAGTCCTTTTAGTTTATTTCTGTGTGCTAACTCGTTCGAGTAAATAAATTTGTTTGCATGTAACAACATTGTACTTTGTAGAGCAATAGGCAGCCCAGTTGGCGGTGCCAGCAGGAAGGATACTACCCTTTTGCGGAAACAGACTCATAACTCGGCATTACTAAAAACGTTTCTCATTCCTTATCTTTCGGTTTCTAGTTTTAAAATCCTACTATGTAAATATAATTGTTGTTGAATAAACTATTCATGGTTAAATATAAATTAGGTTTAAATAGATATCTTAAAAGACAATTTTATAAGAATAGCCAGAGACAGTGGTTGTGAAACAATATCTTCATGCAGGACAGTACGCAATTGTAACGGACCCTCGCTGCCAGTCTGGCTCACCCTCGTCAGGATGGTTGGTATTTAGAAGGTTCGTTAAAGAAGCGGTAAACGGGTAGTTGATTTAAAATTCTTTATTAAACAACTCTCTGCTGGTCCCATACTAAACTAAACTAGCACTAATCACACAAGGCAAAAGCAAGAATAATTCCCCCCATTTATGAGTCTACTCACGGACACGGTTGGTCTCAGACTGACTATTGCATCTCTTGATTTTTCCAACTAACGCTCCCCCTTACTTTACTCTAAACCTTGATCTCAGCAATATAATAAGCTTGCATCTCTACCTAATCTATTCTATTACTTTATATTACATTATTATTATTATTAAATATTACAAGGGTACCTGCCACATCCCCCCCCCCCCCCCCCCCCCTTCGACTGCCACATCACGTCACCAGAGTTGGCCCCTTCGACTCCTTTACCACTCTTTACAACCTATATCACATGAATGTTGATTTTTCTCGACCACCAGAACTTGCCTGGGGTCGGTCTCGATTTTTACCACTTTGTTCTGAGACTTTGAGCACTTTTTCTCTCAGCTAACATCTCAACCTTAAGACAACACCATGGTTCTGCATGATGGTCGGAAAACCTCTCTGGTAAGTGTGGGATGACAACTACCTACCCCTCAACTTGTATCATCAAGGAAGTTAACAAAAAATAAAATTGTGCAAGGCCCTTCGTTTTTATCAACAAAACTGTATCAGTTAAAGAAACTTTACTAGCTGAGCCGACTTGTAGAGTAGTATGAATTTATTTTAATTGCTTTCTATCTGAATATTTCCATTTTCCCCTTTTTTTTGCATTTGCCTTCTTAATTGTATTTTAATTGATACAAAATATTCTGGTACCTCATTTAAAATTTAGACCATTAAATTTAAAGTGTGATAGATTAAAATCCTTTTTCTTTATCAAAATCAATTACAAACATCGAAAAAATCAACATGACACATATCTCAACTAAACATTTCTTTCTTTAACAATTTTAAAAAAACACAATGAAAACTTATATCTACGAAGCCAGCAGAGATTATTAAGCTAAAATACATCTAATACTTGTTAAATTTTTCAAATATTGTTACATCAATCAATCGTTTTATCATCTTGGTTACAGTAGTAAAAACAAAAACATTCGCCGCAATACCTATTAAATTTAAACAAAATCATTCGTATTTCATAAAATTTTATCCAACACATGGTATTTAACTATTTCTCATTCACAAATTACTATAGTTTATAAAAAAGTTGTCATAGTTAAAAGAAAATTAAACTTACTCTACTCTTCAATTCATGTCTTAAAAAAATATTCATTATCTTTTTTAGTTTTATCCGTAAATTTTCTCTAGCAAAACTTTGTTTTTACAAAATTTATCAATGGATTGTTGGTCCAATTGAAAACTGTCTGGAAGGTGGCATCAATGTACGCCTTTTTCGAAATATTTTAGTAGTCCTATTAATTTACTTAAGTCATCTTACCAATTTTAACATCTCATAATCAACTTATTACTTACAAAGTTTTATTTATTTTAACCCTTCCAAAAACTTTCATAATCCAAGCTAACAATTGCATTGTTACAAAAACTTTCCTTTCTTAGAATTATTCAAACATTAAAAAATGTACTATTAGTGGCTTTAAGTTTTGTAAATTAATTTACGTTAACAACAAAAACAAATTATTTAAAAAATTAATTGTTACCACTGTTATCATTGAATTTAATTATTAATTGCCAAATTTACTTTTAGGATCTAATTTCATGTATATTAGATAAACAAACAAATTTCATTAAGATTCTACAAGTAGGTACTTAAAAGTTTCAAAGTCAACTTAAAAAATTGCTCTAAATTCAAACAATTCCTCTCCCTTATGAAAAAAACACAGACACATTGTCTTGTTGCAAATTTACTTAGCCTTTCAGCATTTTGTATTAAAAAATTCCAATTACATTACTTATTCATTCATAAAATTTATTTAATCATTAAAAAAATTGACCTAAGTATTACAGACATAAAACATTATATTTTTCTTTCATATAGAAATAAAAATGGTACTCATGTAGTGGTTTGACAGTTGCCAGTTCCATAGTGCAAGGAAGTCAACAGCAATTTTCATGTTCACCCACATGGTCCTATGTTTCACAAGGAATGTCTGTCTCTCAATATGTGCTCAAAAATGTCTTTTATGTTCACACCAAACTTTTGCTATTTTAACAAAAACAGTTGTCATTAATACAAATTCTTATAAGTTACAACATACTTTATTTATTTTTTTTAATCTGTTATTTATTTATAAAAACCGTATCATTTCAAATCAACTCTCTTTACATGTATAAAAATTTATCATTCTTTTTATTATAATTACTTATTGTCATATTAAAAAAAATATATTTTTCTTCAAATTTATTACTTATAGGACAATGAACTGAAACCTTGTAATCAAATTGAGAGTGAAAAAAAATGTTTTCAAGTTTTTTTTTATGTTATGAAAAAAATCCCTGTTTCATTATTTATGAATTTTATAAAAGCTACTTATCATGAATAAGTTCATAAGGATGAACAAGGATGTTCATTTGTTCTTTCCTTTAAACTCTGTTTTACAAATTTCATCTGCATGTGTTAGTGAAACCTGAACAAGTACTCTTTTAGATTACCAATCTTACATTTAATAATTATTATTTTCAATTATTCTCATTTTAAATTCCATTGCTACCCTTAATCCTGTAAGAAAACATTTTCATTACAATAACACAATTTTGTTCATTTCAGTTAATGTGAACCTACTTTAACAGCCTATGTAGGGTATGGCATCTTTTTCATTCAAGCGACCTTCTGCGACAACTGCTTTGGTTCTATCTGCCCATGTGTGATCACTGTATTTCTGTCCTTCATGAATCTGTATAACATCTCAAAATACCCTTTTTAAAACATTTATTTTCAAATTGATGTAACATGTTATACAATTAAAAATAATACCCCAAACTCTACATTAGAATGTTCATTTTACTAAGACTACAAAAATACTAACCAATATCAAGTTACAATCACGTACTACTATGAAGTGCCCATCTTTGTAGCTTTGCTTTCTGATGTCATGCTTACAGCATAAGACTGCAAGTTTGCAAAGTCTAGCAAGTATACAGTTTTCTTGTGAACACGTTTGTAGCTGTAATTCTGCCATGTCTGCATTACCACATCCTGGTTGCTCTGACTCAATAATTATGACAACTACTTTATCCAAGAATTACTGAGATCATCTTTTATCTAAAATACTGAGTAATAATACTGAACACTATTGAAATATGTAAACTGTCATTTCCAACGTACATGAACAAAATTATTCTAACTTAAACTAATCTTGCCTTATACCTTTTGTGTATGTTACCCCAGTCACATTTTTCATGGCATGTGATAGGCCTGTACGAACAAAGTTTTCTAAAGACTTCAAACTTAAAATCAGCTAATGACCTGGTGATTAGTATCCAGTGTCATTGCACTTTCAGTTTTTAACTGACTCATATTTCCATTTGTAAACATTTTATGCAATTCCTTATTGCAATAAAATCAACATTTCATACAGTTGGAGCAACTGCTATGAAATCACAAAATTGTTCTGTCTCAAGAACACTTTCCAAAGACATCTCTCATGTCCTTCTGTGACTACTAAACCTAACTAAATATATAATATATAACCTTTCTTCAATATTTCTTATTTCATCATAGACAACAAATAGTTTAATACTCCATATTCAATTATTTCCACTTGTACAATAATAATACATTTTATTTCACATAAACGCCGATTTCTTTTTCGTAAAAACAACTTCATACAATACTAATACATTTCATTTCACATAATCACAGATTTTATTTCGTAAAAACAACTGCTTATATAAATCACGTCGTATAACCATTTTTATTCATCGTACTCATTTATAAAATAAAATACGATCATTTCAACTATTCATTATCAGTTCTCTTCTTCAACTTCCCCCCCGGTCCGTGAGTAGACTCTTTTCTTTATTATTAACAATTTAGCAATACTCAATATTATTAGTTTTCTGATAACACCAATTTCATTGGTTATTACAATTCATTTATTTATTTCATCGTAGACATTAACTATTCTCTAACAATAGGTTGCCATTATTTCATAAATAATTTGATTTTACTCTTATACATTAGCATTTATTTCATTACAACTACAAACAATTTTTGTTCATATTTTCCTTTTGCAATACATTTTTATTTTATTATTCAATTAAAAACTCTCTTTTACATTACTTTAGATTTCCATGTTATTATAATCTATTTACCCCTTTATAAACTTACAATGCTCTCTCTATTTGTTGGAGAAGCACTAAATTTGTATTTCTTATTTATTTAATAATCCATTCACTCTATTTTCCATGCTATACAAAAATCTTCACATTCAATTATTTTCTTCATATTAACGATTTAGCAATTTTCAACGGTAAGTTTAACAAAGACAACTAACACGCCTGGTTATCATAGTTAACTATTACTTTATTTATACAAAATCACTAATCTAATTTTATTTATTTTAACTTTTTCATACCAAAAATACCTTATTATAAAAATTTTAGTTATATTCAAACTTGTTATCTGGACTATACAATAATTCAAAATACAATGTCTCCAAGTGTGAAAATTATAGGTGGATAGGCATAGGATTTTGGCAAGTGCCGGAAATTAAGAAGGTCACATGTGAACCTTTTATTTAAGACAAAGTTCAAGTCAGTGTAAATTCCTTTTAAACAACTTTAAAAATAACATTCATTCTCTTAACTACAAAATTTATAAACTTCTACAATTAATTGTTTTTATTTTATATTACTTTTACATTTTTCATCTCATTTTATAAAGAAAAACGGCATTATTTGTAGGTAGGTACTCTTACAACACGTTTAAATATCTTTCTTAGTTATCGATATTGAAATCACCCTAATTCCATCTTAACAAGTCATAACTCCACTTAACTTTTTCAGTTTAAGGCCTTCTCATAACTATGAAATATTTTATTAAAAAAAAAAAAAAAAAAAAAAACAGTTTATTTTACTATTATACATCTTAACTTTTCCAGTTTTACTTGTAGGCTATACTACTTTTCTGCAATACTCGTTGAATAAAAAAAAAACTAACATTTTATTATCATTTCACTTAACTGACATTTTATTCCTTTTTAACCTTTTCGCTGCGTATTAAAATCCAAGCAGCTCCTATCGCGCGTTCGTTGTTTTGGGCGTTTGTTATTTTTTTTTTAAGCTTGGCGGCAGGGCGACCGCCCTGCTTGATTGTTAAATAAGTACTCACAATAAATAATATTAAGTCATTTTTATTAAAAGTGTAGCAGATTGTTCTAAATTAATTATGTAACTTAATAAGAACTGATCTAAGTTATTATTATAAACTTCTCACACATAACAAATCATACAGATTCAAACTTAAGAGCAACCAAGCAAGCTTCATATAACCACTCCTAGATGGCGCTGATGAAAGTACATTTTTGTTATAACCGCTCCTAGGTGGTGCTGATAAACTATCTTTTACTTTACATGGAATATTTATACCGATAGTAAAGTAACTGAAGTTTTGTTAATTTGTCAGTTTTCTTTCATGAAGCCGTAGTCTAGTGGATAACGAGGCGTCTTTCTGATCAAGAGATGCCGAGTTCGAATCTAGGCTAGGGAGACCAGATATCTAATCATATCTGTGGTTTGAGGGTAGGAGGGCGGAAGTAAAGCAAACAGTGGTTGGCTTGCTTCCAAGCTGACGGGATATGACTAGATATCTGGTCTCCGGCTGGGGCTGTTTTGCATAATTTTACTAAGGTAAAATATATATATATTTACTAAAAAAAACCAGTAAATAGTTTTGTGGTAAATAGACAACCTTGCATTAGTTAGTCAAAAAATGTCATTTAATAATAAATTTGTGTCTTAATATAACAAAAACACGTGATATTACAAAGTTTCACTGGGAGCAGCACCTACTTGAGGCTAAATAACATAAATAACAATAAATAACATCATTTCTGTTCAGTTGGGACTATAATCGACTTACGGGGCCAAAGGAAAAGTTTTTATAATATTGTGGACTGAAGTCGATTTACGCAGTGAAAGGTAAAAATCTCAAATCGACTGTAGTCGATTTACGCAGCGAAAAGGTTAAAATAGATTTCCATCTAAGTGCATACAAAAATTATCCTTTCTTCAATATTTATTAATCCCATATTACAATTTTATTTATCTCAACATTTTAAAACTTTCTTTTTCTTAAATCCAACATTTTCCAAATGAAATAAAATAATTTATTTTTATTGTAACACCAATTTTTATTAATCATGTATGCAGTTTAATCTAAATTACCCAAAACATCTAAAGCCTTTATTTATCATAACTGAAAATAAAAAAAAATTAATCAAAACCTTCCGCTTTATAAAAACCTTTTTACTAAACCTTTTTTTTATTTTCTCTTACTAAATATTATTATTATGCTTAGTAGGTATCTAAACTATTTCAAAATTAAATATACATACAAAGTTATTAACGAACATGTCGCTTATATTATTATTATTTAAAAAGTATTATTATTTAAAAATTAAATTTTTTGTTACTAATGCATTTTTAACAAATTAATTATTATTTATAACTATTACTTTCGCCCTCTAAGTAGACTGTTCTAGTCCATATTTCAATCGTGTCCTTCAGATCACCCTTTGAGACACTAATGCCGTCAGAAGAAGTTGCATATTGACCTTGCCGTATGTGTTCAAAACCTACTCAATTCAATTTTGAACCCTACATGACAATTCAAGCTATGCAAAGTCCCAACAGCACTGCTCATATCCCTTGATTTAATGATTTTCAAGGCTATAGTTCTAATTTGTATCGCAAACGTCAGTTATTTATTTAAAAATATATTTTTATTGAAAAAATCTCTTATTCTATACCCAATATTATACAATAACGTTATGCGAAAGTATTTTCCTTTTATTTAAGATCAAAAGTACGGTAATTAAAATTCAATTCAATCTCAAAGTTTTTAATTTGAGTTATACAATCACAGTTACCAATGCTTCAAACTGTACACAGCTTGAAACCTTGAACTTGTTTTCCTTCTACTCAGCATTCTGACAGATATAAGGTGATGTCATTCAGTCATTCTGCGGGTCATGTACTAACTCCTCTCGCTTATCTAACTTCTAAGCTATGATGCTCTAAGTTTTAAATCTTTAAATATAATTCATTTCATTTCCTTTTAACGCGTTATTTAAGTTACATTAAATTATTGTTATTGACCTAATCACATTATCTTTCCATACAAATTTTTATATTCAGTAATTTATTTTGTTTTAAGGAATACACACTTCATATGTAGCATAATATAGGCCTACAGGATGTCCCCTTGTGTAATTCAGGTCCCATGTAAACCCTATGTAAATATGCTAGCTAATCATTCTAAAAGTTTTACTTTATTACTCCTTTATATTTTATACATATTATTTATTTAATAACCTTTATTGCTTTATTATCATTGTTATTTGTTTAATATTTTTAATATTTATTTTTGAAATTTTAAGTCACATTATAGTATAGTAGCACTTACCTATACAGTGGCGGACCGTGGGTAAACGGCGCCCTGTGCGAAGCGTGGTTCCGGCTTCCAACACGTACCGAGCAACCGGTGGGAGGGGGGTTGGAAAACAGAGAGTCCCGGGGTGTCTTGAGATTTTATAAGTACTGGGTGCTTTATAAACAAAGGTAAAATGAAGGATCGTGCCTTGGAGTTCATTCAACTGTGAGGAAATAGTTTTTCAACTAAAACATCAATAAAAGTATTAACAGTTTTCTATTTTGCTCATAACACCTGTCAAGTTGTAATAATACATAAAATGGAATTAAAGAGATGTCAAGGAAAATTTAAAAGTTCATCTCAAATTAAAACTTTATACATTTATTTTTACACAAAATTTGATTGCATATAATTTGAGATTTCATTGCTTGACCTTATTAATATATTTTTTTAAATTATCCGAGCTTTGGTTTCAGAAAAGTCTTTGATTAATTCATCTGTTTTAATGTTTTGCAACACGTCAAACTCGATTAATACTAGGGCCAGTCCAACAATCAGCTCTTGGCAAATGGTAGATCTTAAAATTATTTTTATTAATTTAAGGTTTGAAAAGCTTCTTACAGTGAAAAGCTTGAAAGTAACTGGTACAGTAAGACCAATTCTTAAGGCTACACAAAGATTGGCAAATTTTCGCACAAGGAAGATGTCAAATAATTTAAAATTTCCATGAGATCTTTAAGATTACGGCCTTTGTTCTTGATCGACGTAAGAATATGGAGTTCTTGGAATAACTGGTTTCCGTCTATATCAGAGTGACTTCCATCTGTTAATGCAATTTGAAGTTCAGCACACGTTTTTTAAGATCTTCTTTTTTCTCCACCTTGTTGGATTTCGTCATAGTCAAAAGCATTATACATAGATCCAAAAAGATTTTGGTGATGTCAGAGTTGTTCAAACCTTTCCTGCAATGAAGAAGAAGTAGCTCTGTAAAGTACATACAAATAAAAGTCTCTCTTAAAGGCGATCTTTGGATCAGTAGTTGGTTCGTCTGAAGACTCGTAATCAAACTGCTTTTTTCCTTCTTGGACGAAGTTGTTCAAGTTGGCTCAATTTCTAGAGTTTCAGCCACTTTCCTCGCATCAACAAGTGTTTCCTTAAATCCTCTGTTTGTAATTAAAAATAGCTGCATAGTTTCTGCGGAGCGGTGCCCTGAGTGGTGGGGTGGGTATGGAGGAATATTTCACCCCCATCGGGCCCCACCTGTCACAACACAATTCCATATAACCTCCTCAAATCAGATATCAAACTTTTTAGTAACCACATTATCGGCATAATCGATTGACTGATATGAGAAATAGACCCATTACTGTTCCAATAATTATTAACATGTCGATAAAAAAAATCTTCGGATAAGTTCCGGCGGGATAGGCGACCGGCCGGCTCGGATTCTCGGAAGTATACGCCGCGCAACCCCACTCCCAACACTTTTAGTTTCCTGCCGCCTCGTGGACTTTTGTTGTTATAATATATCGAATCTTTGACAAAAGAATCATTTTCTATTATTCTAATTATTTTCCAATTACAAGTACTATAATTTTTTTCCATCGCCATGGCGCCCTGTGCAGTGGCACAGGTCGCACATGCCAAGATCTGCCCCTGTACCTATATCTTTAAAATTATCTTAACCCAATTTAGAACACACGTTTTAAAGTTGTCAATGACACTATACCCCAATATTATTAAGTTGTTACATATAAAACTATCTAATTCCAAATATTTTCCTCCACAAACTTTAAGATTTGTCCAGTAGTATTAGTTCAGGTGACTCAACCAACACTATGCCTGTCTTTTTATGCGTAGGAAACCTATCGCATATCATTTACGTCAGAAAATATTTCTAAAAATACCATGCATTATTATTTTAACTTTTTCATTATACTTTATTATTATCCATTTTAAAATTTACTTTTAATATTTCAAAAATTAAAACTTTCAACATTTTGGATGCAGTTGCTCTCAGACTGACTATTGCATCTCGTGATGCTTCCAACTAACGTCCCCCCCCCTCTACTTTACTCTAAACCTTGATCTCAGCAATATAATAACCTGCATCTCTACCTAATCTATTCTATTACTTTATATTACATTATTATTATTATTAAATATTACAAGGTGGAGGGTACCTGCCACACAATTGGCAGGTGGAATGAGCAGTAGAGCATTCCGCCAACTGGGCTGCCCATAACTCTGACTGAGTTGTATGTAGACTGTTAAGTATTGAGATAGATTTTTTCCATAATATATTAATTTGATTTTATTCTAAAACTCTGCCACTTGTTAACTCTTCTCAGCAAACAAAGATTTATTGTTTATTCTAACTTGTATGCACTTAGGAAGGATGTTTTCTCTTAAAAAAGTCTTGTAAAGTTATATATTCCAGTATGCATTGTTTATAAGGCTTCTTTATTTATAGGCTAGCTTAGCTTGACATGCTTCTAATATAATTTGGACAGTTTTGTACTCTAACCTCCAGGATTGTATTTAATAATTTAAAAGTTTATTACCTTGTTATGGTCCATCATTAAGGATTGTGACGGTCCAAAATAAGGTGGTAAACTTTTAAATTCACAAGCCTTATTACAGAAAATTTACCTCGTTGTATTCCCAGACTGATTTAGAGGTGGTCCTTTGGGGAAATGTATGGGGAAGGTGAGGACTCAGAGGGAGCTCAACACGCTCCTGTACCTGAGGGAGATAGAGCGGGGACTCAGAGGGAGCTCAACACGCTCCCGTACCCAAGGTTGATAGAGGGAGGTCTCAGAAGGAGCTCAACATGCTCCCATACCTGATTGGAATAGAGCGAGGACTCAGAGGGAGCTTAACATGCTCCCATACCTGATTGGAATAGAGCGAGGACTCAGAGGGAGCTCAACACGCTCCCCTACCTGAGGGGGATAGAGTGAGTTTCAGAGGGAGCTCAGCTCGCTCCAATCCTTAAAGGGAAGGAAAGACCTTGTGGGTTGGGAGCCTGGAAAGACTGACTCTTGGAGCTGACCACTGCTCCTTATATAGTGGCTGTCTCCCACTACACTTACCCCTACTAATTGATTATCTTAGATTACTCTAGTAAGGTCTAATCTTATCTGCTTAGGTCAATATTAAATCACTTCATCAAGACTCTACTGGAACTACACATTTGTTTATTAGAAATGTTTTGTTACAAATGAATGAGTTCTTCCAAGTGAACTAAATGAATTGAACCAAATTTTTAAATAGATTTGAACTTTGAACCAGAGTTACCACACGTTTTACACAGGCGATTTGTACGATACAGTACAAACTGTGGGGCACAGGCGATTCAATTTCAGGCAGAATCGTGACTTTGGGATCGATCGTGACGTTTTATTTAATTCATGACTTTTTGGAGAATTTAGTGACTTTTGAGGACTGGTAGACACCCTGTGCTTCATGATTTCCTTTTTTGTTTTACTATTAATAGGATGAATTTGAATAACATATTTCTCATTTAGCAAATATTTCGGAAGACGATAAAAGCCTGGTGATCACTCAATAACCAGCTCCTTGCTCCTTCCTGTGCTTCTACATACTCCCCAAGCATCTCTTGACAAAATCAAGGTTGGATGTGTTTGTTTAAAATTTTGCAGAACGACATAAAAAAAAACAAGGATAGTCGGTAAAAAAGACAAACGTGTGTGACCAATGCTTGGTTAATATATAAAATTTGCATCCATTTAAAGTTAATATAGGCCTACCTTCTTAGGTTTAACAAAACGTTTTGTTTTAAGAATTTTTATAACACCAACTGTTAGCTTAAGGGGTGGAAAAATACGGTTTTAAGGATAAAGCATAACTCTTTTATTAGGCACAACAGCAGTTATAATAATGATTAAAAGGTCTACACTTTAAAACCCTAACCTAAAAGCTAGAAATACAAAAATAATTGCTTTAAATTTTGAAATAAGCTGTTAATGGAAATATTGGAGCAAACAGCAGCTATAATATTATCTGTTATTTCATTCAATTGGTTGCTATGGTAAGCAATGTAAATACATGTGTTGGTTTATCATTCTATGCTCCTAAGAAATTTTCCGACTAAATTTACAAATATTGAAATAAAGAAAGGTTTTTATCGAAATGAATTATAGCCTATGTTACTCAGGGATAGTGTAGCTTTTTATTATTAGTAAAACTATTTTTTCAATCGGTTCAGTAGTATCAGAGATTACCCCCTACAAACAAACAAACAAAAAAACAAACTTTACCTCTTTATAATATTAGTATAGATTCAGAAAATTATTTTAATAAATAGGTTTAGTATTGCATTACAGATTGTAATTTTCTCGATTGTTAATATAGGAACGTAATATATTTAAGTTGTAAACCCTTATGAGTTTTTTATGTATATAACACAATAATTGGTAAACTATGGAAATTATAAAAGAAAATATATTACTATTGTGTTTTTTAAATTGTATTCTTTTGAATAGCCATCTAGCATTGGAAATTCCTTTTCATGCTGTTTGCGGCAAATAAATAAAATGTTTGAAAGGTGTGTTTATTTTAGATGAATAATACAAGTGATTAACTGTGTACAACTTTAAATTATTAAGATATGAATATATTGTTGTTGCAGATGCTGTTTGAAGGAATGCAGATAGTCTTACCATGGATTATAGTGATATGTGGTATTTGATGAAAAAACTAGAGGAATCAAAACGTGGAG
>JAGFPH010001441.1:107509-130268 GCA_018207615.1 Philaenus spumarius
CAAAGATAAAGCAGAATTGCCAAAACAATTTGTGAGAACACTGGACGGAGCTAATCCAGTAGGGACTGAAGAAGCTGGAAAGAACGGGTCAGAACTGAATGAACATCAGGATGAGGGCGCATGTTTAAAAAAAGAAGATGTAGCCGATACGGATGATTTAAAGAATGTTGATAGAGGAGCAATTCCTAAAAGTTACACCAATACAGAGCAGATATTGAAGTGTTACAAACAAGAACCTCAAACATCTTTAGAAGAAAATGTAACACGTAATGTAGTCAAAGATTTGTATGACAAAAATAAATTCAAAGGCGAACAGAAGGATAAAACATTCATAACGCAATCTCGAGAAAGAAATAAACAATTATTAAGAGAGCCATTCAAATCTAAAGCCTTAAGTGTAACACGTTTGGAAGAACTATGTTCAGGAGATATATCACAGGTTGTTTTTACTCTTATGGACAATAATTCTGGCTTTTTAGATTTATTTCGTGAAAAACAATTGGAAAAAAAACAAATGTTTTGTGTAGTGAGTTTATTAGGGAAGCTTTGTAACTCTGAAGATTTAAGAGTGGAAACTATTTTATCACCCGCTTGTAATCCTGCATTTTTGGGAAAACTCACTGACTTTATCGGGGCCTTACCAGCAGAAGATAATTTAACAGAAAAACAAATAAGTACATTTTTTGAAGATGTTTTAGCATTTGTAAAGTCAGTTTTTGTTGTACTACCCATGACAGCCAATCATCGTATGAAACAAGTCCTTTTGTCCTCACAAATTTCTATAAATTACATTCAAGAAAGCAAAACTAACATTTCTCGAAGTGATGAAATATGTTCTGAAATAAAAACGTTGTTGGATCAGATGGATTCAAAACACCAAACTATTAACAATAAAGAAATTAACCATTCTGAAGGCCTACAACAGATGGAGAACATAAACCCTCCGGACAAGTTTCGGTCAATTAGTATTTACCCGACCAAAAGAGATCTGTTCTCAAAAACGTCATTTTTAAGAAAAAACATAGTAGATGGTTCTTACACGGATGTCGAGCATTATTTGGACGTTCAGTTTAGATTGTATAAGGAAGATTTTGTCGGTCCTTTACGAGAAGGCCTGAAAGAGTATTTATCCTGTTCTGAGAATTTCGATGAAAGTACAAAAATAAACAATATTAGGGTTCATTTGAATGTACGTTTATTAGGAAGTAAAATAAGGGGTAAAAATCTTGAATGTACTGTAAAATGTTTGAGAAAGAGTTTTAAATACATCGATTGGAGTACTTCTAAGCGGCTTATGTTCGGATCACTTCTTTTATTTTCAAATAATAATTTCCAAACATTTTTTACAGCAACAGTTTTGAATAGAAGTATAAGACTTTTACAACAGGGTTTTCTGAGAGTTAAGTTCGGTAATTTGGAAGACATATCGATTGATTTATTTAACGATCAATTTGTCATGTTAGAACCAGAAGTATTTTTTGAGCCTTATTTTCAAGTGTTGACTGTTTTAAAGTCCCTCAGAAAATGTACATTTCCTTTGGAAGATTACATTATCCATGTTAAGCGGAACCAAATTGTTCGGAACGCACCTGCTTCTACGCTAACAGTTTTAGGCAGTTTGGATTCTTCACAGTACAAAGCGTATCAAGCAGCTATTACAAGAGCGTTCACTTTAATACAGGGACCACCGGGAACCGGTAAAACATTTATTGGACTAAAAATTGTTGAATCCCTTTTAAAACTGCAATCTAGACCTATATTAATAATTTGTTTTACAAATCATGCTTTGGATCAGTTCTTGGAAGGACTTTTGGAATACACAAAGAAATTAGTTAGGATTGGAGGGCAGTCTAAAAGCTCAATTTTACAAAAATTTAATATTTCCGATGTACGCAGAAGAATGATAGAAGAAGATAGAAAACATGGAAATAATAGGGGTAGATACCATAATCGGCAAAGTTATTATGAGGAAAAAAACAAACTGGATGATATTATGTTTAAAATTGCATCTATAGAGAACCAAATTAAATATTTAACTGAAGGTGTGTTACAGATCAAAAATATTGTACAACATTTAGGCGTAAATCGAATGCAATTTCAAATATTATCCGAAGGAAAAATGTGGATTAAATGGTTAATGGATGATGCCATACTCTCAAATAGTTTACACGGAAGAGACAACAAAGAAGGTGATAAATACTCAAAACAAAATATATTAAATAGTAATTTAAAGTTAAATCAAAATAAAGAAAATACTTTCAGTGAAACTGACGATGTTGATAGTAGTGAATCTGAAGTCTCAACTGACGAGGTTCATAGATATTATACTTTTGAGAATACTCTTTATGAAGAGCCATGGCGTGTCGCTCCTTACGATTTTTCTAAAGATGGATTTGGTTCATATGAGGAAGCAAGAGCATATTGGTTTCGCAAAAGGGCCAAGATTGAACGAACAGAAAGAAGAGAAGAGTTTAGAAGTAATGTAGCATATAAAATTAAAGAAGAATTTGTTAATATTAATTTTGAAAATGATTTAAAGGAAATAGATAGTCTACTTTCAAAATTAAAACATTCATCTAAACCTTATAAGATAAATATAGTTGATTCTAATGAGGATTGCAAACAAATTCCGAACATTAGGTGTGATGTAATTAATGTATTAATTTTGAAAAAGAGATTCTTAGATGATAATGAAATTGAAAAAGTAGAAAACTTAAATGTTGAAGAGCCAATAGAAAGCATTGATAACGACTTAATTCAAATTTTACATTCTGTTAGAAAGAAAATCCTCCTTGATATAGAGGCAAAAAAAAGTTTTCTTTCTAAAAAACTATCTTCTAAACAAGATTTTAATCCAGATGTTTTGGAAATGTTAAGAAATACTGGAAATATTTGGTTGATTTCATCAGAGAACAGGTGGATGTTGTATCACCATTGGAAAAACTTGCATAAACTTGATCTTATGCATAGATGGAGTTCCCTTCAGGAAGAATATGACCTTCATAGCAAAAAACTTAAACTGATATCTAATGAGCTAGACTCTGAATGTTTAAAAACAATGGAAATTATTGGTTTAACTACAACAACTGCAGCAAGACTCCGTTCGATGCTTGGAGATGTTAGACCTGAAATTGGTAAGTAATTGTAACATATTTGTTCTTTTTTAAATCTCCTGTTTGCTCTCTAAATATTTGGTTGTTTAGGCTAATTGGTTCAGTTTAGAATATACAATGACAAGTTAGGTTAGTTAGGTGACAAGTTAGTATAGACTTGTTCATATTTTTTTAAGTTAAATATTTACATGATGTTCAGAAAAAAACAATTCCAATATTTTAAAATCTGCAGATGGGAGCAGTAGGTAACACACTTATTCACCTTTACTATTAGAATTTACTATTAGAATAGTGTATATGTTTGAGCCTAATTACTGGCGTTGGATGTACTCTGAACCTTCTTTGCAACATGATTTATAAAAGCCAAAAAGTTTCAATGACAGTCTTGGCTTTGATATTTTTCAATTTACCATCTGTGATTCTAAAGAAGTTCAAACAAATCTATAAAAACATGCAGTTCTGACAACACATTGATAACAACACTCTAATTTCTGCCAATGCCATACACACTCTGTGCTAATATAAATGTTTATCCGTAAACTAATTGTGATGTCAGACATGTGTTGCATGATCTCACATCATCCCGATTGTTTATTTTAATTAATTATTTTGAAAAGTTTAACTTTTCGGTTTGATTTTGCACAACACAAGTACTTGTAGTAGGATCCTTAAATGAATGACCAAAACAAACATAACTTTGAAAAACTACATTTAACCCTTCAACGTGTTTTGCCGTACGTGATACGCCGGGAATTCTTTTCCTTCGGCGCGTTTTGACACATAGCGTACGCTCAGGAACATTCCATCAGATGCTTCCATCTAGCAGCTAAACTTGAAACTATCTCGAAGCGATCGATATTACAGCATAATGTAGCATAATTGTAGATATTGTAGCAGAATTGGCTGATTGAAAAAAAAAACATACGATACTTCTGTTGAATTTCTTGACGAAATTAGTTCACCAGTGGAACAGCTGTTTTACCACACAAGTTTGTGACATTGTGTCTACTACGTCTTTGTTTACATTTGATCACTTATAGTATGTTTTATGTTTGTTATTTGATTGAATACGTTCGGAAATCGTGTTTAGAATATTTTATATTAGTCTTATTAGTGTTTTCTCCCCGCACGGGGGGTGCAGACTAGCTGCACCTACTAAGAGGGGTTTGGCGTCCCTCGCGGTACCCGAGTCTACCAACGCCCAACACATTCAACACTTATAAAACATCCATCCAATCACATAAACACACACATTAAACAATACAATATTCAATTCTCACCTTCCTTTAGAAATTTTGACTGTGCAGAGCCATTGCGCGTTGGGAGTGCTGAACCTGCCAGAGTCTTGACAACCTCTAGTTTGGTAAGGCTGATGTGAGCTTGCTCTGCCGAGACGTATGCGTGGTTTCTGTTCTGGGGCCAGCCACTTCGGTTCTTGGTCAGGAAGTGTTCGCGGTGTTGAAGAAAGTCGGATTCTTCCTCACAGTAGTTTCGGATTCCAGACTGATGTCCATCCAGACTGGCAAAAGAGTGCTCGGGATACTCACGGAACTGGGGGTTCGGAAGTGATCGCAATGTGATCTGATGGGCAAGCCCTTACGGAGTTCGCCCGATTCCGCCTAACACGATGCGCTGGACAAAAAAAAAACACATGGTACAAAAAACCGTCAAAGATTTAGGAACAAAGAGACATCATTCAGATTTGTCTGATGAGTCTGTTAACAAAGAATTGTTTAAAAAGACAAAGGAGAGGGCTGTTCAACAACCATCTGAGTTGCCAGCTCCCAAATTTTTAGTTTTTTCAAACGTGGAAAACGATTCTGATCTATCAAAGGTATCACCCTTTGTAATCAACAAGGCAATTACTGGAACAGCAGGCCCTGTACTTTCCATTATGAAATTACAGAATGGCACAATTTTAGTTGAAACTAACAGTGGGAAACAAAGTTTGTCGCTGTTAAAGATGACTTCCTTCTATGACAAAGTCAAGGTATCTGTAGAACCTCACAGATCCTTGAACTATTCAAAAGGCGTCATTACATGTAGAGATTTGATCCCCATTAGTTTGGAGGAAATAAAAAGCGAATTAGCTAGCTAGTAAGTTCTTGAAGTCACTCGCATAATGCGCAGTGAAAATGGTGAGAAAAAATCCACGGCTTCTTTAATTCTTACATTTGCCACACCCACACTGCCAAAGCATATCTACGCTGGTTTTTACCGTCTTTCTTAGACCTTACGTCCCAAACCCTTGACGTTGTTTTAAGTGTCAAGGGTTTGGACACGTGAGTTCTACATGCACAAAGCAAGAAATATGCGGTCAATGAGGCAAAAAAAGTCATAATAGTGAAGGCTGCAATGATGACGCCAAGTGTCCCAACTGTGGTGGCGATCATTTTGTACGGTCCTTTAACTGTGAAAAGTTTAAAGAAGAAAAAGCAGTCCTTACTATTATGGCTAAGGATAAAATATCTTTTAATGCCGCAAAAAAATTATATAAAACCTCTAGGCCTGCTCTAGAAGATAAATCATTTGCTGCAGTGGTCTCAAACAAGAGCAACACTTCATGCGCAAATTGTGGAGAAATGGCTAAGACTGTCAAAATCTTAACTGACCAAGTCGCTCAGCTAGTCGCTCTATTCTCTAAAATGTCCCCTTCCGCTCCCGCTTCTGCTTTAGTTGATTCAAATTCCGTTCTTTCGTCCTCCAGTTTCTCGGTCTCAGAAGCAGAAATAGAACCATCTATCCCTGCTCTTGATCTGAGAACTGGAACTCGGGGGAAAAAACTATATTAAAAAAGAAAATTACCCCAATAACTGGGGTAAAACAATTTAAAAAAAATCTTATACTTGTCCATCTGTAGTAACAGGAAGAAGTTCTGGACCCGTTCCAGGAACGAAACCTGTTGCTATGAAGAGTAAAAATACAAAAATTACAAAAAGTAGTAAAAAAGAAAACGAAAAAGGAGGTTCCCCTACAAATCCTCCTAAAAAACCCGATCCCTGTCCTTCTCCACCCTCAACATCTTCCAAGATGAGTGAGGGAAATATGGAAGTGGACAAGGACACACAACAAAAAAACCTTCCTGTCACTACTGGACAGGAAAACGAAAAGTTTACAAAGGGACCATGTCCCTTCTAATATTCATTTATTTTAATTTGAATATTATTATATTTATCTCAAAATATACTATGTTCTGTTGAAATATATTTATTCATTCATTATCTATGTCCACGATCCCTAATATGAATGTGGTTCAGTGGAATTTAAATGGTGTTAGAAGAACACATGGAAGATCTGAAAGTTCTTGTGCGAGACACGTCTCCTCTATTCGTTTGTCTCCAGGAGACACATCTCCATAGTACCCATTCTGTACATTTAAGAGGGTATTCCGTCTTCAGGTCAGATTTTGTTACAGAGGAGAGAGCAAGAGGTGGTGTAGCCATACTTGCTCACAACTCTGTGGATGGTGTTCCCGTAAATCTGGATACACCATTACAAGCAGTAGCAATTCGAGTCGCTGTTCCCATAAAACTAACGATATGCAGCCTATACCTGCCACCAAGCTATACCGTCCAATCAAACGACTTGATCGACTTAATATATCAATTACCTGCTCCGATTCTGCTACTTGGCGATTTCAACGCACAACATTATTCTTGGGGATCTTCAACCTGCAGCCCAAGGGGTATTTGCGTTGAGAGGATTCGATCCGATTTAGATTTGTGTTTACTTAATGACGGATCGCTAACACACTTAGCAGCTTCGACAGGAGGTTGGACGGTCGTAGACTTGTCATTCTGTAGTCCTTCGCTAGCTGCAAGATTTGAGTGGACAGTGATGGCAAATTTTGTATAGCAGTGACCATGCCCCTATAAAAATTTCCTTTAGTGACTCCTCTTTTCTGAACAACCGAACACCTCGGTGGATAATAAATAAAGCCTTATGGAATGATTTTACAAATCAATTCGCATTGCCAGAAAATAATCAACACAATTCTATAAATGAAACAGTTGATATGTTTACAGATTCCATTATTTCAGCAGCAGAAATAACATACCAAAAACTTCAACACGACCAAAACGTCCACCAGTTCCTTGGTGGAATGACAATTAATGTAAAGAAGCTCTGCGCTTACGCAGGAAAGCATTGACCTTTAATCGTATACCGACGGGAGAAAATCTGGAAAATTATAAAATCTTGCGTGCCAAAGCTCGCAGAGTATTCAGGCAGAGCAGGAAAGACTCTTGGACCCAATATATCGGTACAATAACCAGAACGACTCCCACATCAACAGCGTGGAAGAAGTTACGTTCTGTGTGTGGCCATGTTTCCTCTGCTCCTTTGGTTGGACTGATGCAGCAGGATGGGATATTGACTACAGACAGTCATCAAATTGTAAACATTTTGGGCTCATCCTTTTCTAGGTTCTCTTCAACTGCTGTGTATTATGATGCTTTTCGGACTTACAAAACTGCTCAAGAGGCCATGCCATTCACCATCGGCATATCACAGGATTCTCCGTTGAATGACCCATTTACAATGGATGAACTGGAGTCTGCCTTATTGTCGGTTACGGATTCAGCCCCCGGACCTGATAGTATCGTATATTCTATGATTAAACACCTTCCAGAGTCGGGTAGAACAGCTCTTCTCCAAATATGCAATCGTATATGGGATGAGCATATCTTTCCTGATTCTTGGTTGGAGGCCATAGTAATTCCTCTATTAAAACCAGGGAAAGACAAAACTGTTCCAAGTAGTTATCGTCCTATCTCTCTCACCAGCGTTCTATGTAAACTGGTGGAGAAGATGGTCAATCGGCGGCTTGTATGGTACCTTGAAAGTAACCAACTGATCTGTAAAGAACAGTGTGGTTTCCGACAGGGAAGATCATCTATCGATCAGCTGGTTTTGTTAGAGTCGGCCATTCAAAATGCCTTCCTTCTTCGACAGACACTTGTTGCAGTGTTTTTCGATCTTGAAAAGACATATGATACGGCTTGGAGAAGAGGAATTCTAAATGTATTACAATCTTGGGGTATTCAAGGGAGAATCTTAGCATTTATTAAAAACTTTCTGTCCAATCGATATTTTAGGGTGCGTCTTGGATCCACCTTATCAGATCGATTTTATATAGAGAATGGTGTCCCTCAAGGCAGCGTACTTAGCGTCACCTTATTTGCAGTTGCTATTAATAGCATCACTGCTAATGTCCGATTACTTGTCCACTGTTCTCTTTTTGTTGATGATTTTGCCATCTACATGGCAACCAGAAACACAGCAACCGCAGAAAGAACACTGCAATTAACGATCAACAAATTACAAACATGGTCCAATCAGACAGGATTTAAGTTTTCCACTGCTAAAACTAGATGCATTGCTTTTACTCGCCGCAGACAGCATTTTGGTCCTACTTTGTACCTAAACAGAACTCTACTTCACTCCGATAACACAGTCACATTTCTAGGTCTTATTTTAGACCATAAACTCTCTAGGAACCCGCATGTGACAAATTTAAAATCACGCTGCATCAAGATCTTAGATATGTTACGGGTTTTAAGCGGTTCACATTGGGGAGCCGATAGAACCTGCATGCTGCGTTTTTACCGAGCTCTTATTCGATCTCGAATTGACTATGGGTCCATAGTCTATTTGTCAGCTAGGTTATCGGTTCTTAAAAAGATTGATTCTGTTCATAACACTGCTCTCCGTCTAACATCCGGAGCTTTTCGTTCTAGTCCCATTAGTAGTCTGCTTGTTGAAACGGGTGAGCCATCGCTCACGCGACGAAGACAACGGCTACAATTGTCATATATGTGTAATATGCGCTCCAAACCTTTACACCCTTCGTATGATATTATATTCAACAATCCATTATTTACACAGTACGAATTTCGTAAACAATCTACTGCTCCCTATGGGATCAGAACTATCCGTATTCTCAATAATCTAGGTTTAGCACTACCTCCAATATATGAAAATACACCATGTTTTGTCGTTCAATGGTTAATTAAAAAGCCTCATGTTGATCTTTCACTGTCTAGATATCTAAAACAAACTACACACGATGTTTACTGACAGGAATTTATATCCATATGTAAACTCTACCCATCAAGTCAGATCATTTTCACTGATGGTTCTAAACTGGACAATGGAGTCGGATGTGCATTTGTTCTGTCAGGAAACAGCTTCACTTATGGATTACCATCTTGCTCTTCTGTATATACAGCAGAACTTTTTGCAATACTCAATATTGTACTGGCAACACCGGTGCACCTTCTTATATGTTCAGATTCAAGAAGTGCACTTGAATCCATTCAAGATAAAATATGTACTCTCCTAACCCTTTGGTCAAAGATATTCTGTGTTCCATGCACAGACTTTGGCTACGGGGCGTGGGAGTGTCGTTTTGCTGGGTTCCGGGTCACGCCCGTATACATGTAAACACTAAAGCAGATCTAGCTGCTAAGGAAGCCACTTCCTTACAGCCTAGCATGAGTAGAGTATTGTCGTCCGACTTTATATCCTCTTTAAAACAAGACAGTGGGAAGAAGAGTGGGTAGCAGTACAAGGAAATAAACTCCGGCAAATTAAAGATACCGTTCGGCCATGGATATCCTCAAACCGCCAAAGCCGTCTAAAGGAAGTGGTGGTTTCTCGCCTACGCATTGGCCATTCTGGGTTAACCCACGGATTTCTGATGCGTCGGGGGATCCGCCGCTTTGTCCTTACTGCTTAAACCTTCTTTTAATTAAACATCTACTTCTAGATTGTGAAAAGCTGAAACATGTTCGGAAGAGGTTTTGTCTACCAAATTGCATTCAGAGGATGCTGGGTGATGACTCCCAAACCATTAATATGGTGTTAGCATTCCTCCATCGGTTGAATGTAATTGGAAACATTTGAAACAACATACATTTACGTAACTTACATACCATGTTTAGATTTATTACTTGTTATTTTAATTAGAGTTTTATTCATTGTTATGTTACAGGGCCCTTTACAAGTTGTTAGTGTATAATTATTGTTGTTATCGTTGTTATTTTATCGTGTATTGTCTGTAGTGTGTGTAAATTAAAAGTTTAATTTTATACCTGTGTGTGATTGTATGAGCATTATATGAATGCTCTTCGTTATCCAGGCGATGATAACCACCCAGGTTTTTCACCTTTAAACAAAAAAAACAAAAAAATTAGTGTTTTCTTAGGTCTGTGTTGTGTGATAAGACTACCACACTAAAACTAATATTTGACTGGTATGTAAATATGTTATCACAAATAAACTCATGTGTTATTGATATTACCAAAAAGAATGTAATCTGCTGTTTAATTTAGTAAAAGAATCATTAAAGTATTCCAAAAAATAAGTTAGTTACTAACGTTTTTAAACAAACATGTTTCGTAACTCCTGAAAGCTTAAAAAAGTCCCGCAGCAGTGGTAGTTTCTCTCATAAAAAGTCACACGTTGAAAGGTTAATAACACATTCTTTTTAAAACATTTTGTTAAAGTTAATATATACAAATTTTGAATTTAGTTACATGAATTCAACAAACAACAAGAAAATAAATATATATATTAGTTTACTAACAAGATGTTAAGATCAAAAACATCCAGTTTCCAGTTTTTTAACTTCCTCTCACAATTCACCTTAAACTGATGAAAAACTACGAGTCCTCTGAACAACATAGTTTACACCACACAACATGAGAAATAATCCTAGACAACCATACAGAATCTCTGTATGTATAAATTTTCAATTTAGGCCCTATAACAACTCCCTTATCAGAGAATTTTCTGAAGGAGAAAGGAAGTAGAGAACATGGAGCAAGTAGAGAAGGTGATGCAAGGCAGAATAGAGCTGTGAATATGATACTTAGTCCAATCAATTAATTCTCAAATTGGAGGGGGGGTATAGAGGGAAATGGAAGGAACACAATTTTTGACTTTGGGACATTGTTTAGACTAGTTAAGAGGTAAACATACTAAAAGACCCCACTTACTTGCTAGGAGTGGGGTCTTTTAGTATGTTTACCTCCAGGGGGGTCCGTAGAAGGTCCCCTTTTTCGGTTTTTCTTTTATATCTTGAAAACTATGCATCTTAGCTATAAGACCATTCTGTACAAAATTAAAGCTCACAAAATGTGCTACAAGTTGAATTTAATCATTTTTTCGCTATCTTGCATAATTTCCAAGATATCCACGCTCAAAATTCGCTTATTTTTGAAAAATAATTTTTTTCCCGTGTTTTTTGGCTCATTTGGCTAACTAACTTTTCAGTCTTTCGTCCTACAAAAAAGTTATAACAAAGGAAGTTGTAGAACGTTAAATATCCTTCAAGAATATAAGATATTTTACAGTATTATCTTCAACCGTTCAAAAGATATAGCAATTTTAACTTTACGTGTAAATTCCGAGATTTAGTAGAAAAACTTACCTATCGTTATTTTTTGTTATTCCACTGTTCTAACTCTCTATATAAACCAATATTTACATATTTATATGTATAAATAGTACCTACATAATATATTTAAATATATAATTGGCACATAAAGAAGTTATATATAATTTTTCAAGTAAGTTACAATATTCCATTGAAATATAAAGAGTCGGTGCATAAGGAGATGCAGATCATGTTAAACCAAGGAATAGCAGAGGAAAACAGTAGCCCATGTGTAAACCCTATTGTTATGCTAATAAAGAAAAAAGATTATGTTTAGATGCAAGATCAGGGGTTTACTCGTAATTTTTCCAGTACCGGAACGCTGTCGGCACTGATAGGAAGTGACGGAAAAGGGGGAATCTGGATATTCTTTTGAAATTTTCACTTCTAAAATTCCTACTTTATGTATCATTGATTGATGAGTTTAAGGGTGCAGATAATATGCTTACTTTTATAAGAAAAGTGCACTTGTTTATGTAACTCTTTTTGTACTTGTATATAGCAAATAGCAAATTTTAGAGATACATGCTATTTTAAGCAAAAACTTGACAAAATATCTCTTATTTAGTCAATAGTATTTTTCAGAAATTTAAATCCTCAATAAAAGACTGTAAACCTATACACATTTTATGTATATCAAGAAATGACTTTTCTTATACAAAATCAATTAAACAAACGCAAGACTATCACGAAAACTTAACACAGACGCTTGTCAGTGAATTATTCTAACGACACTCAAAAGTCACAAAACTAAATAATATCACAATGTCAACGTCAAAGCGTCCCGCAACTTTTTTGTTTTTTTGCTACCCCTCGCGAGAGGTAGTAGAATGTACAATAGAGCTTCGAAAATCCGAACTAATTGGGACCGAGGGGGTTCGGATTATCAAATTGTTCGGATTTTTTAAAACTACCAAGAAAATGCCATTTAGGATAAAATATATGCCCTTAAATCGATTAAAGTGGTTAAACAGTACAAGCAGTAATGTAATTACAATTCAGTTACTACTTACATATTATGATTTAGAAGAACCTGCACGTACACAGTAGGGCCAGCATGATTACACTTGTAACTCTCAATTATCCCCTAGACACCTACTAAGAGGGGTTTGGCGTCCTTCGCGGTACCCGAGTCTAACAACGCACAACACTTACAAAACATCCATCCAATCACATAAACACACTCATTAAACAATACAACATTCCAATTCTCACCTTCTTTTAGGAATTTTGACTGTGCAGAGCCATTGCGCTTTGGGAGTGCTGAACCTGCCAGAGTCTTGACAACCTCTGGTTTGGCAAGGCTGATGTGAGCTTGCTCTGCCGAGACGTATGCGTGGTTTCTGTTCTGGTGCGAGCCACTTCGGTTCTTGGTCAGGAAGTGTTCGCGGTGTTGAAGAAAGTCGGATTATTCCTCACAGTAGTTTCGGGTTCCAGACTGATGTCCATCCAGATTGGCAAAAGAGTGCTCGGGATCCTCACGGAACTGGGGGTTCGGAAGTGATCTGATGGGCACGCCCTTACCGAGCTTGCCCGAATCCGCCTAACACGATGCGCTGGACAAACACACCCATGGTTAAACAAAAATTCAAAAAAGATTTAGGAACAAAGAGATCTCATTCAGATTCGTCTGATGAATCAATAAATAAAGAACTGTTTAAAAAGACAAAGGAGAGGGCTGCTCAACCATCTGAGTTGCCAGCTCCCAAATTTTTAGTTTTTTCAAATGCGGAAAAGGATACAGATCTATCAAAGGTATCGCCCTTTGTAATCAACAAGGCAATTACTGGAACAGCGGGCCCTGTACTTTCCATTAGGAAATTACAGAATGGCACCATTTTAGTGGAAACTAACAGCGAGAAACAAAGTTTGTCGCTGTTAAAGATGACTGCCTTCTATGACAAAGTCAAGGTATCTGTGGAACCTCATAGATCCTTGAATTATTCAAAAGGTTTCATTACCTGTAGAGACTTGATCCCCATTAGTTTGGAAGAAATAAAAAGCGAATTAGCTAGCCAGTCAGTTCTTGAAGTCATTGGCATTATGCGCAATGAAAATTGAGAGAAAAAAGCCACTGCTTCTTTGATTCTAACTTTTGGCACACCCACATTGCCAGAGTATATCTATGCAGGTTTCTATCGTCTGTCTGTTAGACCTTATGTCCCAAACCCTCGACGTTGTTTTAAGTGTCAAGCGTTTGGACACGTGAGTTCTACTTGCACAAAGCAAGAAACATGCGGTAAAAAAGGTCATAATAGTGAGGGCTGCAAAGATGACGCCAAGTGTCCCAACTGTGGCGGCGATCATCCTGCACAGTCCTTTAACTGTGAAAAGTTTAAAGGAGAAAAAGCAGTCCTTACTATTATGGCTAAGGAAAAAATTTCATTTAACGCTGCTAAAAAATTATATAAAACCTCTAGGCCTGCTCTGGAAGGCAAATCATTTGATGCATTGGTCTCAAATAAGAGCAACACTCCATGCGCAAATTGTGGAGAATTGGCTAAAACAGTCAAAATCTTGACTGACCAGGTAGCTCAGCTAGTCGCCCTTTTCTCTAAAGTGTCTCCTTCTGCTCCCGCTTCTGTTCTAGTTCCTTCAAATTCCGTTCTTCCGTCCTCCAGTTTCTCGGTCTCAGAAGCAGAAATAGAACCATCTATACCTGCTCTTGTTCTGAGAACTGGAACTCGGGAAAAACTATAATAAAAAAGAAAATTACCCCATTAACTGGGGTAAAACAATTTCTAAAGAAATCCTATACTTGTCCATCTGTAGTAACAGGAAGAAGTTCTGGACCCGTTCCATGAAAGAAACCTGTTGCTATAAAAAGTAAAAATTTAAAAAACATGAAAAGTAGTAAAAAAGAAAATGAAAAAGGAGGTTCACCTACAAATCCTCCTAAAAGCCCTTCTAAAAACCCTGATCCTTGCCCTTCTCCACCCTCAAATTCTTCCAAGACTTGTGAGGGATCTATGGAAGTGGACAAGGACACACAACCTAAAAACCATCCTGTCACTACAGGACAGGAAAACGAAAAGGTTACAAAGGGACCATGTCCATTCTAATATTTATTTATTTAAATTCGTATATTATTATATTTCTCTGAGTATATAATATGTACTGTTGAAATATATTATCATTAATTATCTATGTCCATGATCCCAAATATGAATGTGGTTCAGTGGAATTTAAACGGTGTTAGGAGTACCATGGAAGATCTGAAAGTTCTTGTGCGAGACTCGTCGCCTCTATTCATTTGTCCCCAGGAGACACATCTTCATAATACCCATTCTTTTTACTTAAGAGGGTATTCTGTCTTCAGATCGGATTTTGTTACAGAGGAAAGAGCAAGAGGTGGCGTAGCCATACACCATTACATGCAGTAGCAATTCGAGTCACTGTTCCCATAAAACTAACGATATGCAGCCTATACCTGCCACCAAGCTATACCGTCCAATCAAACGACTTGATGGATTTAATATATCAATTACCTGCTCCGATTCTTTTGCTTGGCGATTTCAATGCACATCACTATTTGTGGGGATCCTTAACTTGCAACCCAAGAGGTATCCGCATAGAGACGATACGATCCGATTTAGATTTGTTTTTACTTAATGATAGATTTTTAACACACTTAGCAGCTTCGGCAGGAGGTTGGACGGTTGTAGACTTGTCATTTTGTAGTCCTTGGATAGCTACAAGATTTGAGTGGACAGTGATGTCAGATTTGTATGGCAGCGACCATGCCCCTATACAAATTTCCTTTAATGACTCCTCTTTTCTGAACAACTGAACACCTCGGTGGATAATAAATAAAGCCTTCTGGAATGATTTTACAAATCAATTTACATTGCCAGAAAATAATCAACATATTTCTATAAATGAAACAGTTGACATATTTACAGATTCCATTATTTCAGCTGCAGAAAATACTATACCAAAATCTTCATCACGACCAAAACGTCCACCAGTTCCTTGGTAGAGTGACAAATGTAAAGAAGCTCTGCGCTTACGAAGAAAAGCGTTAAGAACCTTTATTCGAATACCGACAGGAGAAAATCTAGAAAATTATAAAATCTTGCGTGCCAAAGCTCGCAGAGTATTCAGGCAGAGCAGGAAAGATTTTTGGACCCATTATATCGGTACAATAACCAGAACGACTCCCATATCAACAATTTGGAAGAAGCTACGTTCTGTGTGTGGCCATGTTCCCTCTGCTCCTTTGGTGGGACTGATGCAGCAGGATGGGATATTGACTACAGACAGCCATAAAATTGTAAGCATTTTGGGCTCGTCCTTTTCTAGATTCTCTTCAACTGCCGTGTATTATGATGCTTTTCACACTTATAAAGCTGCTCAAGAGGCCATTCCATTCACTATCGGCATATCACAGGATTCTCCGTTGAATGACCCATTTACAATGCCTTATTGTCGGCTACAGATTCAGCTCCCGGACCCGATAGTATCGCATATTCTATGATTAAACACCTTCCAGAGTCGGGTAGAACAGCTCTTCTCCAAATATACAGTCGTATATGGAATGAGCATATCTTTCCTGATTCTTGGTTTTAGGCCATAGTAATTTCTCTATTTAAACCATGAAAAGACAAAACTGATCCAAGTAGCTATCGTCCTATCTCTCTCACCAGCAGTGGCGCACCCAGGGGGGGGCTTTGGGGGCTTAAGCCCCCCCCCCCATGCATGGACCTTGGGTTAGCTATATTAATTTTTCACTTTTTAAATATAATAAATGTCAAACATAGATTGAATCAAAGAGTGCAAGCGTTTAGTAAAAAGTATTTAGGTCTACGTATACAGACAGTACAACCACTGTGTAGTTTTTATAAAAATGTCTTAATTGAAAGTAGCGGAAACAACGAAAGCCTACTCAAAGCTGAGTTTGAATTGTGGCACAAAAGCTTCAACACCCACACCAACATACCAAGTAATGCAATTTATTTGTTGAACTTATGTGACAAGGACTTGTTTCCTAATATACACACATTGTTGAGAATATTGTGTACTATCCCTGTGACTACATGTACAGCTGAAAGGTCATTCTCTACATTACGTCGATTAAAGACCTATCTTAGAAATACCATGGATACAAACAGACTGAGTGGCCTGGCAGCATTGAATATTCACCGGGAAATTGAAGTGACTAATACAGAGGTAGTTTCTGTTCTCAAAAAATCGTCCAGACGTCTAGATTTCATTTTGTGAATTATTATCTTGCTTTAACTTACATCTCAATTTCATTGTGTTATCATTAAATTTACACATTCAAAATTTAAATTGTATTATTTCTTTCCCAAATACTAATATTGTATTTCTATGAAAACTTCAAAACTACTTAAAGGTATAAATTATTCCAGGGGCTCATTTCATAATAAACTACAATCTAATCCACAAGCTTTACCTTGTAATTTCAAAGAGATTTCCATTGAGCTAATAGCTGATTTACTATAATATTATTATTAAATTGTAGTTTATCATGAAACAGGCCCCAGATAGTTGCTTCTAGCTTACTCAATCATCTGGTGATCATGCAGCATGCATTCATGTACTTTTACAGTCCTGCAGAACAATATAGTAATAGGCAAACTAAATTACTTAGGTATTACTGGTCATTAAAGGTCATATAATGGACACGTTTGATACTAGAGAAGCCCCCCCCAAACCAAAATTCTGGGTGCGCCCCTGCTCACCAGCGTTCTATGTAAACTGGTGGAGAAGATGGTCACTCGGCGACTTGTATGGTACCTTGAAAGTAACCAATTGATCTGTAAAGAACAGTGTGGTTTCCGACAGGGAAGGTCATCTATCGATCAGCTGGTTTTGTTAGAGTCGGCCATTCAAAATGCCTTTCTTCTTCGTCAGACACTCGTTGCAGTGTTTTTTGATCTTGAAAAGGCATATGATACGGCTTGGAGAAGAGGAATTCTAAATATATTACAATCTTGGGGTATTCATGGGAGAATCCTAGCATTTATTAAAAATTTCCTATCTAATCGATATTTTAGGGTGTGTCTTGGATCCACCTTATCAGATCGATTTTATTTAGAGAATGGTGTCCCTCAAGGCAGTGTACTTAGCGTCACATTATTTGCAGTTGCTATTAATAGCATTACTGCTAATGTTCAATTACCTGTCCACTGTTCTCTTTTTGTTGATGATTTTGCCATTTACGTGGCAACCAGAAACACAGCAACCGCAGAAAGAACACTGCAATCAACAAATTACAAACATGGTCCAATCAGACAGGATTTAAATTTTTCACTGCTAAAACTAGATGCATTGCTTTTACTCGTCGCAGACAACATTTTAGTCTCACTTTATACCTAAACGGAACTCAACTTCACTCCGATAACACTGTTACATTTCTAGGTCTTATATTCGACCATAGACTCTCTTGGAACCCGCATGTGACAAATTTAAAATCACGCTGCATCAAGATCTTAGATATGTTACAGGTTTTAAGCGGTTCTCATTGGGGAGCCGATAGAACCTGCCTGCTGCGATTTTACCGAGCTCTTATTCGATCACGAATTGACTATGTAGTCTGCTTGTTGAAATGGGTGAGCCATCGCTCACGCGACGCAGACAACAGCTACAAATGTCATATATGTGTAATTTACGCTCTAAACCTTTGCACCCTTCATATCATATTGTTTTTAACAATCCATTATTTGCACAGTATGAATTCTGTAAACAATCAACTGCTCCCTTTGGGATCAGAACCATCAATATCCTCAATAACCTTGGGGTAATACTACCTGCTATATACAAAAATACACCATGTTTTGTCGCTCCATGGTCGATTAGAAAACCTCATGTCGATCTCTCATTGTCTAGGTATCTAAAACAAACTACACTTGATGTTGTTTACCGTCAGGAATGGGTATCCATATGTAAACTTTACCCATCAAGTCATATTATTTTCACTGATGGTTCTAAACTGGACAATAGAGTCGGATGCGCATTTGTTCTGTCAGGAAACAGCTTCACTTATGGATTACCATCTTCCTCTTCTGTATATACAGCAGAACTTTTTGAAATACTCAAGGCACTCAATATCGTTCTACCAACACCGGAGCACCTTCTCATATGTGCAGATTCAAGAAGTGCTCTTGAGTCCATTCAAAATATGTACTCTCCTAACCCTTTGTTCAAAGATATTCTGTGCTCCCCGCACAGACTTTGTCTAAGGGGCGTGGGGGTGTCGTTCTGCTGGGTTCCGGGTCACGCCGTGTAAGTTGCTCAGCTTACAAAAAAAATAATATATAATAATTTGATTTGATGCAGTTGCACTGCAAGACTCTACTAATTTTATTCTATCTCGGGTTGTGAATTCAACGATCTGAATGAAAAATGGTGAAGAGGATCAGATTAGGCCAAAAAAAGTAGACGATTTAGAAATAACCTTTGACATTTATTAATATGATATATAGCAAAGAAAAATATATTTAAATACAGACAAATATGATACAAAAATTATAGGTTATAAAATTTTAAAGAGAGCTGGTGATTTATAAGTAAAAAAAAAAAATTTTAAGTGCACTGTACATACTTACGAAAAGCAGACCACAAACTTATTAATTTTTAAAAAAAGAAGGAAAAAAGAAAAACCACTCGCACGCGCAAAACTGTTGTAGTCTAGATCATTGTCGTGTCCGATTTACTGTCACATTATTTAAGCGATCGCAGTACACACCATTTGACGATGAGAATTATTAATTCTCGTAAAATTTCAAATCAGTTCTTCAATAACTCACTAAAAACACCCTTTACTACTTTGTAGATTAACAATAAATGTTACATATTTAAAGTGTTAATTAATGCGCAACGCGCAACACTTCAAGCGATGTTCACTGCTTGGTCTCTCGTTGACAAGTGCCGTTAGCGTTCTTTCTCCCACCGCTACATCCAGCCGGCGTCTATTTTCTCTTCACCAATCAGAAACGTCTGACGACACAGATGTTCAAAATTTCGTCAGATTATTAGGTTGCTAGCTACGCGTTCCTTCTGGATCTTGCATGTGGAAATGCACGTAGACCATTTTTCCAGGAATTAGCTTGCAGGTGTTCGCTTCTTATCTCATCTAGACGTTAAGACGCTTCTTTGTCTAACTACGTCTTAAAACTCGTATAGTTTCCGCATCTTGGAGTTAGTACATAAACTGTCTATTTTCTCAAACCCTACATTTAAATTTCATATAATAATTGATTTTAATAATTGTCTGCCTTTTATAGTCTATTTCCTTTACGTTAAAAATGCTTCTAATTATTAAGCTCTCTTTCTAAAAAAAATTTGTAATATAAATTAAATTAAATTCAAAAAATAAAAATGCTCTCTCGAATTAAAATTGACTTATGGTCCTATTCTATATTATTATTGTACTTTGGGAAGTTGGAGATCCTACAGCCGGTATACAGGGAAATACTATAGCAGACCTAGCTGCTAAGGAAGCCACTTCCTTACAGCTTAGCGTGAATAGAGTTATGTCGTCCGACTATATGTCCTTTTTAAAACAAGCCCTGTTTAGACAGTGGGAAGAAGAGTGAGTAGCAGTACAAGGAAATTAACTCAGCCAAATTAAAGATACTGTTCGGCCATGGATATCCTCAAACCGCCAAAGCCGTCGAGAGGAAGTGGTGGTTTCTCGTCTACGCATTGGCCATTCTGGGTTAACCCACGGGTTTCTGATGCGTCGGGGGGATCTGCCGCTTTCTCCTTACTGCTCAAATCTCCTTTCAATTAAACACCTCCTTTTTAGATTGTGAAAAGCTAAAACATGTTCGTAAGAGGTTTTGCCTATCAAATTGCATTCGGAGGATGTTGGGTGATGACTCCCAAACCATTAATGTGGTGTTAGCATTCCTCCATCGGTTGAATGTAATTGGAAACATTTGAAACAACATACATTTACGTAACTTAAATACCATGTTTAGATTTATTACTTGTTATTTTAATTGGAGTTTTATTCATTGTTATGTAACAGGGCCCTTTACAGCCCTGTGACAAGTTGTTATTGTGTAATTATCGTTGTTACCGTTGTTATTTTATCGTGTAGTGTCTGTAGTGTGTGTAAATTAAAAGTTTAATTTTATACCTGTGTGCGATCGTATGAGCATTATGCGAATGCTCTCCGTTATCCAGGCGATGATAACCACCCAGGTTTTTTGCCTCTAACCCCCCCCCCCCAAAAACAATTATTATTACATTACAGTACATAATTAAAAGTTCACTTGTACATTATAGTTAACACAATCGAAAAATAAAAAAATACTGTGTAGTACAGTACTGTATGTATGGCACACTGTTATAATAATTACACAACGAGAAATGAATGAACTTTCTGTATGTTTACTGCTATCGCTAAAGCAGCTTATTAGCGTGACAGTGAACAGCCAGTCTGTTGTGAGGGCGTGTGAGAGCAGGTAATAAGAAGTGTTTAAAAAGAGATAATAATGTCAGACTGCGATGAAGATTTTTGTGAAATTTTCAACGACGCAATAATTGGAATTTGCATAAACGAAAACAAAATTTTTGCAGAGGCTGCCTCAGAACGCGTTCGGATTTTTGACGTTTCGGATTATTGATGTTCGGATTAATGACGCTCTACTTTACCCAGGGCAGTCCTGGCATGGACCGGGCAACCTGTTAATCGCCTTGCAGCCGGTGTACAGGTACCTAGATGTTTAAATATTTTCATCTTTCGGGGCGCCTTTCGACCTTGTGTTTGTGATCATCATCGCTGGTTTTTAAACTTTTCGGCTGCCTCGACTCTGAATAATCGGTCAGTAGTAGTCGTTCGCCGAACATCAAAGGCGTGCTGCGAGGCTATCAAAAGGGGTCTGGTGCTCCCAAGTTGTCCCATTTTGATTCCGAGCTGAGGGACAATGTGGGAGTCTTTACTGTAGTTGGCTCGCATAGTCGCAACGTACTGTAATGTGGGGTTATTTTGAGGTTTTTCGATTAGTGATTGGCGGACGTAATATTTTGAACCGAGTGTTGATTGTGGATGGTCCAGTGCAACGTTAAAACAAAAAACATAAAAAAAGAATAAAAAGCAGTACCGGAAACCCCTGTGCAAGATGATTGAATTATACCAGATAATCAATGCAATAGAGGAATAAATGAAATATTAAATAAAGCAAAATCAACAGAATGGTTGCACACTACAGATTTAACAAACAATTTTGGCAAATTTCATTAGATATGGTTCCACTCTCGTGCGATCTTGTGCATTTGAAAGTTCTTAAATAAGGTTGTCTCACTTCAAAAGGTTTATTTAAGAAAACAATCCATTCCTCTTCTGGCCCGAACTTATAACTAAAACTTCCAAAGGTAAAGGCTGGCGAGTCTAACAGACTGCCTTAGGCTTGAATATTTAGCCTCAAGCTGGCTCCCCGTTTTTAACTATAAACTGTGACATCAACTATTGCTTGTGTGAAAGCCATTATTTAGCATGAACACTATCAACATAGACCCTGTGGTTGTTATTAATCTATGATTACTAATTATTATATAAAGTGGAGGGTACCTGTCACAGATAATACACCTTATGGCCTATTCACTTCATTAGTTGTGTTAGTAAGAGGACTACATCATGTGATAGATGATCAAACAGAATATTTCACTATGATGTATGTAGATGATCTAATATGCATGTCGGACAGTTTCAAACAGCAATAATAACTAATAAATTTGAAAAATATATATTTTGTAGAAAAGAAAATGTTTGGGGAAAATTTCTTAGGAAACCAATGCTGGTAAGCTAATCTTCTAGAATCAGGAAAGTGGAGGGTCAATGTAATTACTACAAGTTGACAGTATTATATCCAACTCCTAAGCTTCTCTGAAGCAGTGGCCATATTTTTGCGGAGAAAAAATAAAAACACATAATTATAAATATAGTATTATTAGCTTAATTTAAAGAAAAGCTGAGCAGGCGAGCGGCTAACACAACTTAAAGTATGCTGCATTTGGAACTTTCAATACAGGTTAGGTAGTTTGAACTTAATTACTGGGTTATCTACACTATACTCTGCTCACCTGTCTTCATCTATATATATAAAAGCCAAAACCCACTGACTCACTCATCATGATTTCTCAAAAACTACCAAACGGATTGGAATGAAATTTGGTATGTAGCTTCCTCTAGGGCCATAGGTGCTCACTAAGAAAGGGTTTGAAAAAATTCAAA
>JAGFPH010001441.1:130668-147935 GCA_018207615.1 Philaenus spumarius
CTTCAAAACTACCGAACGGATTGGAATGAAATTTGGTATGTAGCTTCCTCTAGGGCCATAGGTGCTCAATAAGAAAGGGTTTGAAAAAATTCGAAATTTTAGGGGGGTTTGGGGGGATCAAAGTTATTAAAAAATGACTTCTTCAAAACTACCGAACGGATTGGAATGAAATTTGGTTAAAAGAATACAATTCCGTTACAAAGACTGAAAATACCAACCACCACGGGCAACACCGTACGGGTCTGCTAGTTTAATATAATTTAGACTAACTTGTATAAAATAAAGACATTAAGGACAAAAAAAAAACTTTATTTAATTTAAATAACTCTCTGCTTGTTTCTGTTTTAAGTAATCATTGAAGAAGCTGCTGAAGTATTCGAAGCACACGTCGTCACTACTCTAACAAGTGACTGTAAACAACTCATACTCATTGGTAAGTTGTAGGTAATCTTAAAATTATTTTCAAATTTTAATATAAGTTCTCTGTTTGCTTCATAGCTCAACAGTCTCTCTGACACCTCAATATTTTATAACAATTTAGATTTTATAAAATTACTTTCTTTAGATTGATGTAGTAGGCCTATTAGAAGAGGTTTCACATTTAGTCTATCTCTGGAGCTATATTAATTATACCGTCTTAAGCTTAAGTCCACATCATTACAAATTTGTGTTAATTCCTTTTTTCCTGTAATCGGTTTCGATGCGGATGCTGGTCAAATTTTTGCACAGATGTTGACTTTTAAAAATTTGTATTGAAGTTCTGTACACAACCATAGACTATTGGTAATTAAAAGTAAGCAATAAAAGAAAACAGTTTACATTGTAAAAACACAATTTGAATTATTACAGTACAGTAATTAAATAATTACACTAATTAAATGTCTAAAGTATGTTTAAAATATGTAAGTACAGTACTGTACTTATAAACACACTGGCTTTAAAAAAATTAACGGTAGGTCTACAATTCGGCACAGTAAAATATAAATTAAGTTTTACTTACAGTACCGTAAAGAAACGCTAATGGCAACATCAGTTTTTGAAAATAGTTGTGATTTTCGGGGAGAGATTCATTGACCGTTTCAAGGTCACAGTCCGCTAAGAATGGACTAGGCAAGCAAACATTATTCTAGCTGCAACTTTCACTTTTCCACCCCATCCGCCACACAACCAAAATACGAAAATTTGTTTGGAGATGTGTCCGGTTATAGGAGGGTCCGGATGTGACAAGGTCGTACTGTATACAATTTACAAGTAACTACATAAAATAAGGCAAACAATTTGAAAAAGAGTAAACAATTTCAACAATGCTTATTCTTAAGTTCAGGATCAAAGAATGTACATTTAGTCAAGTTACCTCACTTTTGTAAATTGTGATGCGTTTCGGGCTTATTAACCCATCATCAGACAATATAAGATGAATACCTCTTATATAAGGTCGTTAAGTTTAGAAAAACACAAAATACACAAAACATAAACACAATACAGTTCATATTTAGAGTCCGCGTTTAGGTGTGCACACGTTGGCTGCTGGCCAGCGACTGTCAATCAGTATTATTCAGCGCTCCGAAACATTTCGTACCGCAGGCTTCCTGGATATTTATTGCCGTGTCATATAGGATGTTAGAGCTAAAACTCAGCTGGTCGTTTAACAGTTGTTGTTCACCGTTTTTGTCTTTATATTTTGATGCCTTATATATATCATATTCTTCAACCGCGTTCATAAATCTACCTTTGGGACAAATTTGAATAGGTTTTAGATTATTTTGTTTGTCATCCCGCTATCATTGATGACATATTGTTGCATATCAATGGTTATGTCAATAATATTATACAACGTACTTTTAACAAACAGAACAGGAAGTTCAGATATCTTCAAAACAAATATTGTCCAATAGATAAGACCAAATGTAAACACATATTCTACGAACGGGTTTCCAACTTGACTTCTATTGATTTTGATGGGCCGGAATTAGATATGCTTAATAAGGGATTAAAATCCACGTATTGGAAATAATAGTATTATGCAGGAGATCATGCACACAGAAGCAGCTATAAAAACTCTGCGAGATCCAAAATTACAGAATGAAACACGTGTCCTCATTAATCACAAACTAATTAATCGTTTCAAAGTAATGAATCATAATAACCATCACAAAAAATTGCACCACAAAAATATGTTAGAGTTGAAACTTTTGAAACAGATACAGAACAAACTAGCCGATAACCATGCGCTCATTAATAAAGCCGACAAGGGTAACACCTTAGTCATTATGTACACTGAACAATATAATTTGAAAGTTAATGAATTTATAAAGACAAACGACATCCACATTCTTACTTCAAACCCGACTAAAGGATTTGTTAAAGAATTGAACAATACAATCCACACATTTATTCGATAAACCCACACGTGATTTTTTGAAGCCCATAAAAATGCCCTGGCATCTAACTTCACTGGGCTCCCCAAAATACATAAGGCAAATATACCGATTAGGCCGTTAATAAACTTCACCACAGCGTTCAATGTATGGCATATTTTGACTTGTTCTGTGTAATATCTTTTTTGGCTATATGTTCTTTAAATTTGTCCTTAAATTCGAAGTAGTTCTGTTTTAGGAAGCTACTACATTATTTAATAAATCGATAATTTGGTTAATGGTTTTGTTACATATTTTCTCAGTGTTAATGAGGTTTCCTTTAAAATGTTTAAGGTTTCTTGAACTGGTATGTTGGTATATCAATTTATTATGTTAAATGAAGCCATAATGTACGGTAATTCTGTTTAATTGTGATATCCTTAGTATTGTTGATAAATTCACAACTGTTTTTCACACTAAAGTCATTAATAAGTGTGACATTATCTTTAAGAATATTTTGCAAAGTTTGGGTCACTCTATATCCAGAAGCTGTGGTATAATTACATGGTATAATTTTAATTTTGAGCCATTGACTGTGGAAGGAAAATCTGTGTTATGCTGTTTTCCCTTACGATTACGAACAATGCATTTAAAATAATTGTAATCGAGACTTCCCAAGGCTCTCTTCTACAACAACCTCTATATTTCTTTCTTTCTCTTAGTTTACAACTTTCTTTAGAAAACCTCACGTTTGTGAGCCAATTATAACATAAACATCCTTATACTGAATGATTAATTAATTTCTAACCTCTAATATGACATCTATTAATAATATTGACAATGGTTGTGATGAACAAGTTATTTATTGTATCATTAAACTTTAAGAATGTTAGTTTACAAAAAAGAATTAACTATTAATCCATTTAACAAATAAATAAATTAAATGTCTATTAAAAAGAACAAAATAAGGAACTATCCCAAACTACTATTCATCGACAATGGATATTTAAGTATAGATATTTTGGTAATTTTAACCTTGTTTAGTTCGTATTAATTTTTAAAGAAATATGAGCTCATATACATTTATTATGAAATTATTAATCTCGGGGCAGTTTCATCTAATATTAACACAAATAACCATATATATACCGGTATACAACTTATAACCTAAATCTATAATACATATTTTACAACCAATATACAAGGTTCAATAAAACAAGAAATTATTTTATACATCAAATTATGGATGCATCACACTCAAGATTAGAGTTATTGTACTTTGTTAAATAGAAAACTTTGGAGTCTAAAAGTATCTTAACGCAAGGTAGGTTAATGTATATAAAAGGTCAGATCTCACCAAATACGTTTTAATTTCTTATCTGCTGGTTAAATTATGTCCACTGTCTTAAAACTTCTTAACATATGTCACTGGAATTTCTATTATTACGTTTTGTTATAATTCTGTGTAAGTTGAGGTATTTCCATTTTCAGTAGAACGGAGGGACATCTGTGATTTACTTTACTCGACCAAAGCCTAGGTCTTAATACTCAATAATACCATTTTCCCTTTGTTGCAAACATATGTTTTCTTTAGAAATGCCGAATTTGTTCACTTTACTTCACCATGTATTATATTTTGCACTTAAAATATAAACGTTTGGGTTTTGATTTCTAATTTTAACAGTGGTTTTGCTTAAAATTATAGGACAGTTAATTTAAATTTAATTTTTAACGCTTAAATTGGAAAATAATTCTTTTTCTGAAAGTAAATATGTTTTGATATCTACTCATTTTGAAAGTTGAGATGACTCCGCGGTATATTTGAACCAATCAGATCGTTAGGCCTCTTATTTGTACCACATTGCCTGTCTTGGCTGAAATCTGGGTAATTTGACAATGTTTTACCGAAGTTTCCGCCAATCTGTGTTGGGGCATTTATTGGATTATTTTCATTTTGAAATTATAAAATATTTCACTTCCTTGCAATTTTCTTGATTCAAAATATTTAAAATGAATAAATTTTAATAAATCGTTCAATTGAAATAACTTTGTTTTAGTATGAAAAAATACTAATGGAATTTATGGGAGTATCAGTTAAAATCAATTATCTGTATGTATAATTTGTATAAGAAAATAAAACTTGTTTTTATGGTTTTTTCTTATAAAAAATCAAAGAACCTTTATTCTGAGATTATTACAACCCATATCCTTCGGGGAAAGTAATACTAAACAATTATCATTGGTTGTACGTAATATCCGTATACAAATTTGTTGTAATGTTTAATTTTTTTACAATTAAGATTAACATTGAAGCCAAACTAAGTTTCATAATTACACATTGTTGCTACAATTCTTACAATTTATTAAAACATCTTTATATACATTAATGGAGCATAAGCCTTCTTTCAGTTCGTTTTGAAAATCTTGGGCACTTAGTTTTTTGTAAACTAGTTTAAGGACTGTGGAGTGGAATGGTAGGGGAGGCTGGGGAGGAGAAGTCGCACAGGATAACCAACCGTCAACGAGTTAAAGAATAAAATGACGTAGACTACTTCATTCAGTCTGTTCGTTTAGGCAAATAATACCTCATAAGTAAATGTAACAACGATTAAACTGGAAAATAATTTAAAAATTAAACTTAATAGGCTAAGGTAAAATAAACAACATAAATGACATAAAGGACTTATCAAAAGAGGAAGAACTTTACAAAATAGTAGAGATTAATTATTATTTGTATATTTGCCACAAACATAAACTAATATTAAATTTATATACAATGTTTAATTCCCCCCCCCCCCCCCCGGTGTCCCCCAGCACGACGCCTGTGGTTGGTAGGTCATAACTATTTCTATCACTGTTAATTCTGCTATGCTGATTTAGAGATACACTGTATAAAGTAAATAGGGCTTTCTTAAAAATTTAACATTTCGTTAAGGGGGCTAGGTAGGTTAAAAATGAAAAATTTCACTTTTATGTTTTATATATTATTTTTTTCCCCTTTTCTTTACGAAAAATTGAATACCAAATAATATATACTTATCAAAGAAGAAATACTAATTGTAAGCCTTTATGAACATGCGCGACATCAAAAAACCAACTTCAGGGGCACACAAATTTTTCAGCGGTAACTAGCGAAAGGTGTTCACTATACACAATATCTGGATGACGGGGATTCGAAAGGGTTCTCTGCTGTTGAAGTACTTGAGTTATATAAAGATGAAGAAGATAATGTGATTAAAATTTCAAAGTTAGAATGCATTGGACACGTCCAAAAAAGAATGGGGTCGCGATTACGTTCTTTGAAAAAAAATATGAAGGGCAAAAAACTAAGCGACGGTAGGTCTCTCGGAGGTAAAGGCCGTCTCACTGATGGAGTTATTGATCAGATACAGAATTACTATGGCCAGGCCATCAGAAATAACAAAACCAGTCTGTCAGATATGCAAAAGGCAGTATGGGCGATATATTACCATAAAATATCAACTGATAAAGAACCGCATCATGGTCTCTGCCCCAGTGGAGTTGACTCATGGTGTAAATTCCAGCAGGGTCTTATAACTAAAAGGCCATATCACCACAGAAACTCTATTCCTATTATCATTATGGAGGCCATCAAACGTGTATTCTCAGATCTAGCCGCCCCACAGCTCCTAAAAAATGTATCCACGGGCAAACGCAAAACCCGAATGAAAGTTTGAATAGCGTCATTTGGAATAGACTTCCAAAAACAGTTTTTGTGGGCCTAAAGACATTACATTTTGGTGTTTATGATGCCATAGCATCATATAATGAAGGCTACATTGTGAAGTGTGATACACTGAAGAGACTGAGGATAAATCCAGGAAAAACATGGTTCAAGCTATGCTGAGGGCCGATAAGGACCGTGTTTACTGGGCCCAACATCATTCCCAAGATCTCTTCAAGAAGTCAAGGCAATCCAGAAGGCAGAAGAAGAGGAAGGTAGAAGATGAAGAAGCCAATGTGGATGATCCCAGCTATGGTCCTGGACTTTTTTAAATAATTACTCTATAATGACTGATTGTTAATTTTCACCGCGGTTTCCTCGGAAACTACTTTTTTTTACACATTTGCACACTTTTTTCAAGACTGGTAAGAGATATGAAGCTTTTTTCAAGAGCTTTGAAATTTTTACCAGAGTTATAAAATGATGTAATACATGGTTTAATGAGAGGTTTTTACAATATTTCCTATAAGAAAAAATTTATTAATTTTTATAATGTAAAAAAAATTATAAAATTTTACAATTTCAAGAAAATTAAAAAATATAAATTAAATTTTTCAAAACTTATTTCCTCTTGTTAAACTGTACAATACTATGTTGGTAACAGACTGTGAAAATTTGGAAGTGATATCTTTTATAGGTAGTCAGAAAAGTGTGCAAGAACCATGTATAATTTATCATTGCGGTAAATGGCCCTACCGAGCCCCCTTAAGTATTATGTTTGGGTTATCGTTATGGGACTTACACAATGTGTATTCTTCTAGTATATTGAGGGAATATCCTTTTTCTGCTTTATGGATAACTGTTAGGTAGTGTTGATATTGATGTGAGTGGGTCTTTTAACGAATGGTCTTTTATGGAATCATAAATTAGTTTTTTTTTGGATTTTGATTAGTTTGCCTAAGTTGTTGGAGGTGTGGTAGATGATGTTGAAGCCATGATTTCATGAATAACACACACAACCATGTGACCACACTCGTATATTTTTAATAAACTCAACAATAAAGAGATAGTGTTTAGGTCATTTTTTAGTGTATTCCCAATGTTGTTCTATATAGTGTGGAATGCTAAACCTGCAGAAGTCAGCAGTGTTTGGCAAAAAATTGATGTAGCGTAATATAAAAACAAGAAGAAATGCAACGAGATTAGTAAAGTATTTATACGAGCTTACTAATAACTCTACATCCATTTGATCTAATATGCCTGATAGCCTGATCTGTTGAAACAGGCAGTGTCAAGTTTGAATACGTTCTGACTTGTCAGTCAGCTTCCAGAGAGGGAGATCGTGTTTACTGTCTCTGTCGTGAATTTTGACCAATGCACTAACATTAAGTTTTGTTTCAAGTTGCAAAAAAGTGCCAAAGAAGCTCATGATGTTAAAATCAGTGAATGGTGATAATGTGGTAACTCTGTAGACGGTTTACAAGTGGTATGAGCGATTTAAAAGCAGAAATGAGTCAGTTGAAAACGAGGAACAGTCGAAACTTCCTTCGACCTCAGAAACAGATGAAAATGTCCAATTAGTGGAAAAACTTGGAGTGAGTTGAGTGAGTAAAAATTTGAAAAAAACAAGCTTTTGATCGATGAACAGAAGGAAAATCATGTCTCAGTTTTATGGAATTCATCTTCATGTAGATCCGGACTTCATGGCCAAAATTGTAACTGGAGATGAAAGTGGGATCTATGTCTATGACCCTGATATAAAAATTCAGAGTTCTCAATGAAAAATCAGTAACTCCCCTTGCCCTAAAAAGGCAAGTCTGTCAAAGTTGAACATCAATGTCATCCTCATTGTTTTTTCGATAGTGAGGGCATAATGAGATCAGAGTTTTTTCCAAGGAGAACAACTGTAAACTCCAAATTTGACATGGTGGTATTGGAACGATTGTGAAACAATGTGCAAAGAAAGAGACCAGAAAAATAGGCCAATGGCTTCCTTCTTCACCACAACAACGCGCCGTGTTACAAGATGCTTTTGATTCACGAGTTTTTGGCTGTAAATACTGTTCCTGCTGTTCACAATTGCTTTACTCACCTGGTTTTACCATGCGACTATGGCTCTTCCCAAAAATAAAAAACGTGCTAACACGAAAAAGTTTTGACACCATTCCCGACATTGAGATGGCCATGACCCAGCAGCTGAAAGCCCTTCCGAAAAAAGCCTTCCATATATGTGACCAGTCTTGGATTCAACTTTGGGGCAAGTGCAATGCTAGCAAAGAGATTAATTTAAATTCTATGGAAGCTTATTACTTTGTAATAAAATTATTCACTGTATTTTTTTATCACACTGTTAGGGTTGGCAATAACTCTTATGAATAATTATCTCTACTATGTGGTTCAGTAATAGTATAGTTTTATTGATCAGAATTATCTTAGTTTAAAATATTGTTTTTATCTCTTATGTCTTATTCCTACTGACACACCTTTATTGATCGTTAATCTAAAGACAGACCACTCTGAATACCAGTTCTTTATCAGCGCGCATAAACCTTGGCCTTTAAGAGACCCCAACGTAAATATATAGAATATCTATGTAATCTGCTTGCTCACCCAATCTGCTGCTCTCAGGGGTTCCTGTAGACTCTGCCCAAAGTCTTCCGAACGTCCTTGTGTCCCGAAGAATAGACCGTTGTCCAGTAGCCGAACTTGGTCGCTGCACAGAGCCCGGGCGACTTTAATCACGTGCTCAATTGGTACGGGCCTAGACCGCTACCATAACACATTGGTCACCCGTCTGTCTCTCCACTCACTGGCCTCACTTCTCCCAAGACCCTGGCCGTCTCCTCCCAACACACTGGCCTCGATTCTAGGTCAAAGTCCTCTTTAAATAACCCATCTAGCTTCCGTGTTGTTTTTCCCAAGTTATGTTAACAACACTGTCAGCCATTCTTTGTTACTTTACACATTATAAAACCTTATTTATTCTTCCGTGTTCTGTCTCTTGTTTTAACGATCTTACATTAAATAGAAATAGAAATAGAAATATTTATTTGCCAGAATCTTTTTTTTTTACAAACAAAATTTACAAACCCTGTACAATCTTTTTTTTTTACAAACAAAATTTACAAACCCTGTACAATCTTTTTTTTACAAACAAATTTTACAACCCTGTACAATCTTTTTTTTTACAAACAAAAATTTACAAACCCTGTACAATCTTTTTTTTTAAACTAAAATATTTTAAATATCCTAAAACATGAACATGAAAAAAAGAAACACAATAATTATTACAAAATTTAGGTAAAAAAACTACACAAAAAACTATAGGGATTCATCATTAAATTGATATGGCAAGTACCTCATTAGCCTAAGCTGCGTTGAGGTACTTTCATTATTTTTAAACTAATAAATAAAATAAAATTGCAGAAGACAGGTGCTCACACAAGATTTATAATTACAATAAAATTCACTATAGAAAATAAATTAAGTTTTATTCTTTACTTGAAAAAATATTCCTCAACCTGTTCCATATTAAATGTAAAGAGCCATTGTTTTAACTCTTTAGAAAACCCTGCAAGACTGGTGGTACTGCTAATATGCATCGGAATTTTATTAAATATTTTATAAACTACATAAGAGTAAAATTTTTTAAAAGCTTCAAAATTTGGCCGAGGTAGTGTAACTCTATTTAATGACTTAACCCTCGCAGAGTGAACATATGAATTTGATATATACTGGCCACCCCTCGCAAAAAACAAACGCAATACTCAAAAAATATAAAGATGTCTTAAAGGTAATATTTTAAGTTCTTTAAAGAAAGGAAAAGAAGAACATTCCTTACTACCTACCATATTATGTTTGCCATATAATTAATTAATCTAACCCTATACCTAATTATTCCTAAAATTGTATATAATATATCTTAAATTTAAAAGCTAAATAATTTATAAAATACTAAAGATTTATAATGCAATAATATTATGTTTATATGCTGTTTAAGGTGACCATGAACAATTACGTCCGAGCCCGAGTCTGTACAAACTTGCGTTAAAGTATCATCTGGACATTTCTCTATTTGAAAGGATGATTCGTAATAACATGGAATGTAATACATTAGAAACTCAACACCGTATGCGACCTGAGATTGTATCATTGATTGTTCCCGCCATCTATAAAAACTTAAACAATCATGAGTCTGTATTGAAAAGACCAGACATCAAAGGCATCACATCTAATGTGTATTTTGTTACTCATAACAACTATGAGGACATGGTAAGACTTGTTAATATTGTAAGTAAATAAAGTAAAATTATTCAATTCTCACCTTTAAAAAGTTCCTGAAATTATTGTTGCGGTCGGCTGAGTGATTCCTGGGTAAAAAACAGTTTTCTTGATGTTAGCACCTTCAGATGGTGAGCATTGGTGCAAGAACTAAAGATGAATGATATTTAACAAAATAGGACAAGGAACACAATCATTGTATTTCAGACTATTACTGTGGTAATAGGTTCCTTAGAACAACTTATTATTTTGTAACATCTGGCAATAAGCGTAATTTAGTACTGTCTTATCTTAATACGTTAAATAATGTCCTCCTCTAATTTTGAATACACATTGCTTGTGTAGTACGATATTACTAGTGAATCTTAGTAACATTTTAGCACCAAATAACCACATTTGCAATGTTATATTAAATAATACCTTGGCAGAAAAGCCAGCTAATAATTTGGCTACGATGGTAATATAGTAAAACCTTTCAAATCCGGATTTCAGAGAGGCTTTTTTAATATGGGTGAAGTGGTGGAAATGAACAAATCATACTGTATACCTTTTTATGGTTAGCATACTAAAAAAGAGTACAAACATTTCCAAACAATTACTGTACTGAAGTAAAAAAAATACCGGACGTTATAATATTTTTATAAAATGTGTCCCACGTTGTTGGGTGTCAAATTTATAATATTACTATTTACTATTCTGTGAGAAGCCTCACGTTGGAAAAGCCAAATTTATAATACAAATTTGATGTCAATTTGTCAAATTAATATAACTTCAAAACTTAGGCTTATATTACTAAAAATAGTACGGTATCTCTACTATAAGAATAAGAAACACATTAAATGTTCAATTTCTTTTAATATTTTTTTTAATGTCGTCTTGCAATTAATTTTACAGATATTTATTTAGCTTTTTACTCTTATCTCGGGTTCTTTACATGGGTTGGTGGCCTCTATTTAATATGTAATTTTAATCAGTATAATTTTTACTTTCTCCCCCTATACCATAGTATATGGAGAAAGTATTGTATTCGTCAAAATTTTCGAGTTTGAGTTTTTGGTGGAAATATCCGTTTTGGGTCCCCCTGAACCTAAAAAAGTGGTTTTCGGAGTGATGTCTGTGTGTGTGTCTGTATGTGTGTCTGTGTGTCTGTGTGTCTGTGTGGATGTTATCAGACCTAGAGCCTAAACCAGTCGTCCGATTTTGATGAAATTTGGTATGGAGGTACTTATCCACGGTATCTCCAGGCGTTTTTTTCATTTTTGTGAATTTTTTATTTTTAAGGGTAATTTTCCCATAAAAACCCATAAAATATCGGAAAAATTAACTTTTCTCAAAAACGGCTCTAACGATTTTGATTAAAATTTTACAGTTTATTAGGGACCTAAAGTACTATAAACTGTAAAATTTTAATCAAAATCGTTCGAGCCGTTTTTGAGAAAAGTTGATTTTTCCATTATTTTATGGATTTTTATGGGAAAATGACTGTTAAAAATAAAAAAATCACAATAAATTGGTAATAGTATTTTTTTATTAAGTTTCTATAATGAGGGAGAAAGTATGTGTCAGTTTCCTGATACCGTTTATTATAACTATAGGCTATACATAAATTGGTTCTTAAAATTAAAATTCATTAAAGTTCAAATTAAGTTCAAATATTATTTAGAATTCAAAAATTTATACAGTTCACATAGATATTAATTTAAATTTTGTAGTTTCTCCTGGTTACAAATGAAATGGATTATTATTAGCCTACCTCAAATTCTGTGGTTTATTTCAAATTGATATATTATTATACAAATATACTTGCAATTCTCTTATATTTGATTCTTATATTCTTCTATATAGAATTACTTTAAATATGATTGTTCCACAAGCATAAATACATGTAACATTTACAAAATCTGTACTGGTACTGATTTTAACCCTTTAAGTGGCATGGTTAAAGCTAAAATTAAAAAGCCTGTTTTTAGCGTTTTGCAAGCATATTTTTAAAAATTCGCCAAAAATAGTAAATGAACCCCAATCCAAAAGTGTTCAATAGCTTTTTTGTAGAAGAAACTTCAAAGAATTCAAATATGCCACTAAAAATTAGTTTATTTTTAAATTGTAAAAGTTATTAGCTCAAGAAACAAAAAATGTTCAGTAACGAAAGGAAAAAGTTCAACTTTAGGCCTACATAACAAGTAGTAAACATTTTTTGTATTTTTTTCGTAAGCGTAAAAAAGTTTCGCAATTTAGTTCTAAATATAACTGTATAAAAACATTTATCAATTTCAAATTTTTTATTTTGAAAAAAACAGTTTTTATGTTTCAAGTACACGACTTGTAACAAACCTAGGCCTAGATTTAACGTCATTTACTAATATATGCTTTGCCCAAAAATGAAATATTATTATAACAAAGTGTAGAGGATAAATCAAAGAAAATAACAGTATACTCGTCTTTCCTTAGTTCACAAAAGTGTTTGAGTTATATTTATTTGAATAACAAAATGATATCAATCTAATGAAAAGCCGCTACCCTACACGCTGCATATAGGTCCCCATTTGTATAACGTGAGAACCCACGCGCTTGACTTTCTCACTAGAACTGACATTTCAACTGTCGACTAGACAGACATAAAACTGGTTATTTCTGGATTACTTACTACCGTTTCAAACTCCAGACTTTGCTCTACAAAATCGTGTAAAGAAATCTGTCAAAACATAAGGCACTGCCTTCGCAATATCGATTGACAAATGGCCTGTTTATTGGTTGAGAGACTGTCCAATCGCAAGGGTTTACAGTAATTCTTAATAAAATAGTAATTTTACAGTGACATCTGATTGGAAGACACCAACAGAAAGAAAGATAAAATCATGACGAATCCAATGGTATCGTTATAATTGCCAAAGAAATATTAGTGTAGACTGTCTTAACCGTTGAAGAATTGGGAAATAACAGTACAATTGTATGCAATTCGCGCACGGAAAGAGCTGTAGACAGTTTTGCACATTTTAAAACGATGATTACGTATGTAAATATACGTTTTACGAAAAAGTTGTAAATACAAAAATTAAAGTTTGATTCATTTTCTTTCCAATGGTGCCAGTTTTATTGCGATTGGATGATTCTAAGTGGGTTAAATTATCGCTTATGCAAATATATGCAAATTCTCGCTAATTGTCGAAATAGCTGTATCTTGCGCCTGAGAGAACGTCACTTTGGGCAGTCTGCCACTGGGAGGGTTAAAGAATGGAATTTTTTCAATTGTTCTCCTGGGTTCAACTGCCTCACTTACTAAAAGTCAGTGATTTGTCTTTACAACGGCATTGATTTTTATATAAAACATTACAACGCAAACCACGTTTGCCGCTGCAAACTTAAATCACGCCCCACGTTGGGCGCCAAAATTTACAACGCAAACCACGTTTGCCGCTGCAAACTTAAATCACGCCCCTCGTTCGGGACGCAAAAATTTACAACGAAAGCTCTTGTTGTCGGGCCCTACTTTCGGGACACCAAAATCTTCTCAAAGAAACAACTTGCTTTGCTGTAAATTTAAATTACTATCACCTACTGGAAGGCTAAGGCTACTAACATGTTTCACCTAGGTGATGCAATTTAAGTTGAATAAATTTACTTTACTCTATAAAAGACTTTTTTACAACTTCCAGAATTTAAAACTTTACTAGCTCAGATAATTAATGACTCTTGTTTACTTTTTGTAAATCTCAGAGAAGTGAGAACAGTGGAACCGCCATAGTAACCTATTTGTGCTTTCAAAAACCTTTTCATATATTCACTACTAATTGTATAAGAACAGGACACAATGGATATACAGTAATACAGGTAAATTTAAAACTCAAGTGAATTTTTTGTTCTGTAAATAAATTATAGTTTTTATTTACCAAATTTGCAAAATAAAATAGACCTTTCAAATAATAATAATCAATTTCTTAGGGTAACTTTCCCTTTAAAACAATAACTTTTAAACACAATTCAAATACAATTATTCTACAGATAGGCAGAACGTTCTAATTTAATTTAATTCAATTTTAATAATGGCTTTTAATTTTATATGGCTTATGATTTGATTTAATTATTAATTTATTTATACTATTTAATGACTCTACTGATTTGAATGAATTTACTTTTTTAATAGATTTTTTCAGATATTTATTTAAAAATTATCCTAACTAACCCAGTATTTGAAACAAATTTACTGACTCTAATTCAGGCAATTTAGGGGACAAATAACGTAGCATTCGATTTTCACAGACCTTATGTTTGCTGTTTCTTTTTTCTACAGTTGGTGACCTCAGAGTTGCTGGTGTTGTCCTGGGAATACAGGTGTTTTCTTTAGAACAGCTTCCCTGATGTCGTGGTATGTCTGTGGTCCTCCAGAAGTCGCCTGTTGGTTAGCCGGATCGTTTCCCTCCTTATGTCCAGTTTTCCTCGGGTTGTTCGTCTGGTTATCCTTTTAGAAGTTCATTTGAAGTTGATGAGTTCGCCAGTTCGTTCCTTTGACGTAGTCCAAATGACATCCCTTAACTATGTCATTTACGCTTAATAAACTCTCAGCTCTTTAGACTTTTATAAAAAATATAATATTTAAGTTTTACGAAGACAAAAATCCAGTACTTGTTGGTAATCGTTAGACTTGATTACAATATCGAACTTATAACATCTTAGAAAAATTAACAGATGATGCAGCAGCCTCACGGCGTATCAAAAATTATAAGAAGCAGACTAACACATCTCTCGCAGCAATTTTTTAGAAGAAGCCCCAGATCAACGCGTCCTCCGCTTTTATAGGGTCTCCCTTTCCCTTGTAACTGTAGCGTTTGGCGGTTTTTCCAGATTTCCAAAAACTCCACTTTTTTCGGAGTTTTTTGGTACTCATATGTTGTATAATTTATTTCCTGAATTGTTGTGAAGTTTTTTCTCCTTTTTTCTCATTAGTTTTCACATAAAGTCATATCTAAGCTTTTGCAGTTTCCCGCGTTAGGCCTTCCCGCTCATCCCTTCCACTTTCGTGACGTGTCCTCCGCTTCGTCTAATCTTTACTTGGCTTTACCAAAACTAACCAATTTCCTTATTTTCTTCATAACTCGTTAAGTTTTACACTGATTTTGGATTTATTTGGAGATTCTTATTCGTCATGGCTTTACCTTTCTTCTCGAAGTCGAATTGTAGTTGCGACTCGGGGTTCACTTTTTAGGCCTACTGGGGTCTCTAACGCAGCTGATTAATTAATTAAATTTTTCTCATTAACATTTTCAATTTTTCCTTTTTGTATATCCAATTTGCCTTTGTTTTGGATACATGGCCGTAGTTTTATTTTGTTTCTTCAGAAATTGTAGTTTGTAGGGACTTTTTAAATTCCGATTTTTCAAACTGGGTTTAATTAACTCTACTCCCGAAATTTGTTTCAACTACTAACGTTTTACAATATCACCTAACCCTTATAACTCTCATTCATCTCTTTATAACATAAAATATTTACTTTACTTTTTTATACTTCGTTTAAATGTGTGAAAACCCTCACCTTTTCAATTTACACAATTTTAATTATTTATTTAATTTATATAACACTACATTCTTTCTTTAAAAAGTTCCTTACAAGACATTTACTTTAAAACTCTTTTTCCTACTACTTTAACTCAATTTGATTTGACTGATTTCTTTAAAACTGAAAATATCGACTTTTGTTATATAACCTTTCTTTCTTAGAATATTATGCCATTTCCAAAAATATTACTCTTTTTGAAATTTGAGTTAATTTGAAAATTTCCCTTAGCTTTTAACGCTTATAACGTAAGTACATTTTTGATTTACGAATCGGGAAATGGATGACCAATACACGCGTTTTTAGCACAATGCACTAACCAACCAAAATCCAGAATCCGTAAATTCTCAGATCCCGGTTATTCCCACAGAAATCATTCCCTATTCTACTAAGTTAAGTTTTCAGCTCTTAACATGTCATGGTTCAAAAGTCGCATCTCGGGAGATAACGGCCTTGTCGCCTGGACTTTGCTGTTTCATGGCCTACATACAGTAGATGCTCTCGCCAGACTCAAAAAATTCGATTTTTGCAAATTCCTTTACAAAACTCGAAATTTTCGAATTGCAATCGGGCACTTCCCGTTGCAAGCTCCCACTCTAAATGGAATCTGATTTCGGTGTGAACCGCCGAAACCCAAGATTCTAAACCCTCGAAAACAATAAAAACCCTTCCTTCAATTTAACTCTCTACAGTTTACATCCTACTTAATTGTTCTGCCTTGATTTTATCAACACAATATTTCATTATATTTCAAATTATATACAACATTACATCAATATCTCCCCTTCCTGGAGTACGATTTGCTGAAAACACAATAGCATAACAAATACATTTTATTTTATCTGGAGATCTTTTCCCCTGAAAACCTTTTATCCTCATACACAATGAAATATTCATATTAACAATTCTCATAGTTCGCTCCTGTCCATATAGTTTTCCACACCACTGAAATTCACATTTTAATTACACTATTGTTTATATGGGACACAATTTACTTTGCCTGATACTCAAAAACAAAACAATATGATACTGGGCTAGTACTAAACCTACATTTAAATACTAACTACCAATATCCCACTGGTCAAATATCTCCCGCGTTTCCTATACACGCTAACTTTAATTTTAAATTATTTACATTACATCATTCTATTACTGAGAAGTTTTTTGACTATGTTTCATTACTTTGCATATCATTTACTCATAACAACATTTTTAAAACCTTCCTCCCCCTCCTACTTTTCAAATCTTGTACTTCTTAAACACCCTGTGTTTCCACTAACAAATTCCTATTACGTATGACAATACTATTTACAACAACAAACACATATTTATTTACATTTCATTTAGGCTACTCCCCTCCAAACGTTTAATTCACTTCCTTCACACCCTCACC
>JAGFPH010001441.1:157526-184149 GCA_018207615.1 Philaenus spumarius
GCTGGTGTTGTCCTGGGAATACAGGTGTTTTCTTTAGAACAGCTTCCCTGATGTCGTGGTATGTCTGTGGTCCTCCAGAAGTCGCCTGTTGGTTAGCCGGATCGTTTCCCTCCTTATGTCCAGTTTTCCTCGGGTTGTTCGTCTGGTTATCCTTTTAGAAGTTCATTTGAAGTTGATGAGTTCGCCAGTTCGTTCCTTTGACGTAGTCCAAATGACATCCCTTAACTATGTCATTTACGCTTAATAAACTCTCAGCTCTTTAGACTTTTATAAAAAATATAATATTTAAGTTTTACGAAGACAAAAATCCAGTACTTGTTGGTAATCGTTAGACTTGATTACAATATCGAACTTATAACATCTTAGAAAAATTAACAGATGATGCAGCAGCCTCACGGCGTATCAAAAATTATAAGAAGCAGACTAACACATCTCTCGCAGCAATTTTTTAGAAGAAGCCCCAGATCAACGCGTCCTCCGCTTTTATAGGGTCTCCCTTTCCCTTGTAACTGTAGCGTTTGGCGGTTTTTCCAGATTTCCAAAAACTCCACTTTTTTCGGAGTTTTTTGGTACTCATATGTTGTATAATTTATTTCCTGAATTGTTGTGAAGTTTTTTCTCCTTTTTTCTCATTAGTTTTCACATAAAGTCATATCTAAGCTTTTGCAGTTTCCCGCTCATCCCTTCCACTTTCGTGACGTGTCCTCCGCTTCGTCTAATCTTTACTTGGCTTTACCAAAATTAACCAATTTCCTTATTTTCTTCATAACTCGTTAAGTTTTACACTGATTTTGGATTTATTTGGAGATTCTTATTCGTCATGGCTTTACCTTTCTTCTCGAAGTCGAATTGTAGTTGTGCGACTCGGGGTTCACTTTTTAGGCCTACTGGGGTCTCTAACGCAGCTGATTAATTAATTAAATTTTTCTCATTAACATTTTCAATTTTTCCTTTTTGTATATCCAATTTGCCTTTGTTTTGGATACATGGCCGTAGTTTTATTTTGTTTCTTCAGAAATTGTAGTTTGTAGGGACTTTTTAAATTCCGATTTTTCAAACTGGGTTTAATTAACTCTACTCCCGAAATTTGTTTCAACTACTAACGTTTTACAATATCACCTAACACTTATAACTCTCATTCATCTCTTTATAACATAAAATATTTACTTTACTTTTTTATACTTCGTTTAAATGTGTGAAAACCCTCACCTTTTCAATTTACACAATTTTAATTATTTATTTAATTTATATAACACTACATTCTTTCTTTAAAAAGTTCCTTACAAGACATTTACTTTAAAACTCTTTTTCCTACTACTTTAACTCAATTTGATTTGACTGATTTCTTTAAAACTGAAAATATCGACTTTTGTTATATAACCTTTCTTTCTTAGAATATTATGCCATTTCCAAAAATATTACTCTTTTTGAAATTTGAGTTAATTTGAAAATTTCCCTTAGCTTTTAACGCTTATAACGTAAGTACATTTTTGATTTACGAATCGGGAAATGGATGACCAATACACGCGTTTTTAGCACAATGCACTAACCAACCAAAATCCAGAATCCGTAAATTCTCAGATCCCGGTTATTCCCACAGAAATCATTCCCTATTCTACTAAGTTAAGTTTTCAGCTCTTAACATGTCATGGTTCAAAAGTCGCATCTCGGGAGATAACGGCCTTGTCGCCTGGACTTTGCTGTTTCATGGCCTACATACAGTAGATGCTCTCGCCAGACTCAAAAAATTCGATTTTTGCAAATTCCTTTACAAAACTCGAAATTTTCGAATTGCAATCGGGCACTTCCCGTTGCAACATATATTTTTTAAACATGTTCACCTTTCTTTTCACTAAACTTGTTAAACTTGTTTACAATTATAATTGGTGATAATTGTCCATAATTTTATATAAATTAAATAGTTTCTTTAGTTCTTTACACTTTATATATTTTATATAATTTATTATTTCATCGATTTGCAATTTCTGACTTGTATTGGAACAGCTGCTATGTGGTCCATCTCTATTTAATATTTGATCTATTCATTTTATATTTAGGCTAGTTCAGTTTAAAATAGTTTTGTTCGTTGTAACCACTACCATAATACAAAATATCCATTCCACTAAACACTTTCCCTTTTTATCAAACTGATTCTTAATTCAACCTAGTTTCACAATTTTATTTATATCTATATTATACTACCATGAAATAAAGTTACATCAAAATATTTACAATGTTTGTATTTTAGGTTATCTTACCAATGTTATTAACAAATTGTTTATTAAATTAGGTAGGTATAAATATATAGGGTAGGTTTTAATTAATTTAACTCTTGTTTATCTAATAATGCTTACTTCATAATTATTTATTTAAGTTCCTTATGGTTATTTTAAGCTCTAGGCTTTTAGTTAACTTTTGACATTCATTTATAGGCCTAGCCTATGTTAATTTATATTGACATTATTTATGCCTTTTAATTCATTTAGGCCACCAAATTAAGTTATCAATTTATATAAATGTTATAACGTATACTAATTTATATGCATTGAAGTTCAGAAAAAGTACAACTTAGGCCTACTAGTATTAGTATTCAAGTTAATACAATTACCGTAAATTAAAAATGGGGGAAATAATAAAAAGTTTCGACTTAAATACAGTAAAAACTTACTTTGTTTAAGTTTAATTTGTACTTTTTTTTTGTAAAAAACGATGTATTTGCGGCTTGCTTGGCTCGCTGAACCCGCTTCTTTGACGAAATATCTCTCCATCTGCGTAAAAGCAAGAGATCAGCCGCTCATGGATTGTTTTGGCTCTTCATCTTCGACAGGTGCTGGCTCAGTGTTCACTGAGCCGATAATATCACTATCGGTAAATTCATAAACTTCATCTTCATTTGTCCACTCATTTACTCTAACATTGTTTATTTCTGCAAAACCGGTAACTTTCTGAGAAGTTGAATGATTTCTTCGTTTGTGTCACTATCTTGTGTTTCCGTTTCTGGCTCTACAATATTCCACTGACTTGCTTTGTGGTGATTCACTCGCTTTCTACGCATTCGCGAAAACAACGTCCTACTGCCCAATTCAAAAACATCATTCGCTATCTGGCTAAAAATATTTATTTATGATAAATATATTTATTATTTTTGATACGCTGGATATTGGAGTTTTTGGATATGAGAGGTTTTACTGTATGTTACAAAATTAATAGGTTGCTGCAATTTTTTACTGAAATATTGTGAAACGTTGTTGACTATTAAGGCAATGTAATTGTTATATTCCCATGTATAGAAAGAACTGTTCAGTCACTGTCATTCAACGCAGTATTTTTTATACGCGTTGTTTGATTTAAAACTACTTAGGTGACAAGCATCAGAGCAGGCCCAACCTATTTTTGCTCCCATGCGAACCTGTACCCCTCAAGCCCCTATACAACTTTAGAAAAATAGGCTGTCTAAAACGAGTTCTTAAGCTAATTTCTTATGGTAAAAGCAAAAAAACAAAAAAAATATGCCCACTTTTTAGTTATTTTATCAACATTTTTTCCTTAACATCATTAAATACTTTTTAAGTATTCTATTTATTTATTCTTCTTATTTTTATTGTGTTGTGTAACAAATATTTTTCCCTTTTAAATTAAAAAAAACAACTTTACTACTAACAGTTTTATGAACAGAAAATTTTTTATTGGTACCCTCTAATGCCCTTCGGGCTCTGGACACCATGGTATTATATCCTATGTTTTACTGGTCATTCATAATAAAGAACCCTTACTCACCATTGTCTCATATCTAGTCAAATTTTTTCGAAATGTTTCTATGTGCGTCAATGCTGTCAATGCTTAGTTTTGCTCATTGGTATGTGTGTGCAGATAAATACGATCATGTTTAAGAGAAGAATGGAGAGAACACTAACATGTAATAAACTGACTTCAGAAGTGATTTTGTCTTATTGTTAGTCATCTGTCTGACAATATGGATGTGCTCGATGTTTTCTTAATAATAGAAGCAAAAGGACATTCACAGCAAGGATCATCATCAAGGCTTCATAAAAATGCTTGTGACTCTCATGTAGTTGTAACATTTTCATTGCCTCTTTTCTGTAGGTTTCAGACAACATCTGAAGTCTCAGAAGGTGATTTCGTTAGCAAAATATAGCATCTAATTTTAGCAGGAGTTGGTTATTTTAATCAGATGACTGAAATAAAACTGTCGTCAATACTGCATTGACTAACTGAACAGATCTTTCATTACCTACACTACATATATAACAGTGATGCGAGTATTGAGAAAACATTTTTCAAGGTGTGGTCACTCTGTCAGCCATTGTTTAGTAATTCTGGGAACTTATATTCTAGAGATTTGAAAGTCTAGAATAGAATGCTGATCTATAGTCCAAAATAATTTTAATTTCATTCATCCAATTATATGACTTCATAATGTTACATAGAATAACATCTGTTAAGGTTCAACAACTATTGCATTTTGACAGTTACCGTGCATGAACCTATGCATGTTTACTATGTGAGGCTACTGTACTGTGATAGAACTATAAATAATTTGGGAGCTCATTTAAATAAAAAATATTTGTGAAAAGGTACCGCCATTATTTGAAGTATGCCTTTGACTGTATGAGTTATCTATTCATGAACCATACGGTAACAAAAACAATGAATCAATAACCTCTTGTCTTTGATATGGGTGACAGTACAGTAGCATATACTCAAATTTGGAATTTTACTGAGCCTTTTCTATTCATTCTGGATACTTTAATATATTAAACATAATTTAAATATTATTTCTAAAAATGTCTCTGATCATAATTACTCAACTAGACTCAAGTTCAAGCCTAGAATTTGCAAATGTACTTATCACACAACTAAAAGCTCTTTTAAATTGGGTAAAAGAAATGCACAACCTTATTGTGTAAAACTTCTTAATATTAGAGTTTTTATGAATTATGTTAAAATGTACTAGTGGACTTGTGTCCATATAATGTTAATGACTTTTTAGGGGTATATTGAATTCTGTAATTTTATTATAAATAATGTTTTTGGTTTTAAGCTATTTGCAATGACATAACCATATATGTTATATGTTTTACAGCAATAAAGAATTATTCTATTTCATACATTCAATATGTTCTTGCACTAACAAACAAAATTTACTTGGGTGCAGATAATTGTAACTTCATGCATTTCTTTTGTTTTTTTACTTTTAACATTTTATTTAAATTATCCTTTTATTTCATATAACTGTGCATGTATTTATAAATCATTCATGAGAAAAAATTATAAATTGGTGTAATAAATGTTTGCCATTTATTGAACTGTAATTTTATAAAACTATAAGTATGTAGTTTATTAAATTTTTCTTGTAATACACACAGAAATAACCTTACTGCCAAACTATACCTACATTTTGTTTTGAGACTAGCGACACTTAAAAGCAATGTAAATATTATTTGTGAGGTTTAAAAAAATCTATCACCAATGTCTACTGTTGCATGAGGTTTTTTTTTAAGTAACATCTATTTTTCAATAAAAAGTAAATGAAAGATAAAGTCAACTTTTCAAATATGATTCCTTAAACATTATGCTATTTTTTACATAATTTCCTTGTTTGTTTAAATACTTATAGTAGGATTTTGTCAACCACTGTTGTTGTCACCTGTTTGTATCTGAAGCAAAAGGTTGTAGGCCTAATCACTCGGTGCAAGGTTCAGACCATATAGTGAGTGGTCTATTTACTCCCACCTAAAAGATGTTATTAGGTATTGAGTTCAAGCAAGAACCAAACTCCAGATGACAATAGGCTTCGTCACTTGTTCTGTATGTCGTACCAAAGCTTTTCAAACTTGTTGTCAAAGTTGTGCAGTGATGTCCATCTAGGCATAAAATCGACTAACGGAACTATGTCTATAGCAAAACACGGTTGCCATAATTGTGCGTGTTAAAATTTCATTAACTGCAACTTTCTGGAGTCATGTGAGACACCTATGTCAATAGGCTTCTCTGACAATGTGGTCCAAAGTTCATCCCCTTCCTAATTGCTTATGATCCAAAATGTGAAAGCACTAAAGTAAAGACCACGAAAGAATACCGTTGAGGGACGGGCTTGTGTACACCGAGACCTTGAACGCTCCAATCGCCTTAGTGCGACGTTGTCACGTTCTTTCCATGCTTCTAACTGAACGCGGCTGACTCAACACATTTATAATTCTTTAAACTGTGCGCTCAAGCCTCGAGCGGTAAATACGAGACTAGTAGATATAACAACGCTACGCTCCCATCCTATTGGCCGCCACGCAATGGTATTCTTTAGTGCTCTTTAATATAGGGATTCTTGTTTTTGTGTCCCTTAGAAATTAGCTTGGCAACCCATTGTGCGCACAATTTCCTCAACCGTACGTTTTCAGTAATGGAAATTATGAATCGCCTGTCATTATGTAATTTGTCATTAACTGTGTGTACTGAATCGTCTGTGATTACAGAAGGTCGCTCCAACCGTAAATGATTATGAACATTGTCCTACCTGTTTTTAAACGATCTTATTTATTTGTGCACGTTACTGTCACTATCTACAATGGGGCTGTACATTTGCGATGAATGTCCACTGCTGATATATTCCTTGCTGTCAAAAATTAAATCATAGACAAAATTTCACAGTGATCAGGCCATTTTATTGTTTGAAACTCGTAGTAAAACCTGTATAATTAACTGTACAGTATACATTCAATTGTAGTGGAATATTGAATAGGGGTGAGAACATTTAATAGATATCGAATAATGTGTAACGTAATAACGCCTGATGCTCGCTTGGTTTAAACACTATTGATTGTGGACCTTTCCTGTCAACAGATCCTAACTTCTCGTTTCTAAACGAATTTTCTTTAGTCTTCTACTCATTTTACACACAGCCATAGCATTAAACAAGTACAATGAGTTACATTTAGTAAACCTTTCAACAGTAGATATTACAGTAATGCTATAACATCAAATAGCACCTGTTTGTGTGCAAGGCATTCCAGGGATTGGTGGGCATGCTCATTTCAACAGGTAAAAGAAATTACTGAACTTTGTTAAGTCAGACCTTAATTAAAAAATTAACCCTCATATGTAGGCTATATTGCACAGTGATGCACATAAAACTAAATGGTTAAACAAAAATTAATTGAATAAGATAATTACAATTTTTCTTCTTCAATTTAAGGTTGAAGACTCTGCAAGTCGATGTAACAAACACGAAGCAGATTTCCTTATAGCTCTGTGTACTTATCTGATTAATCAAGGATATTCTCCCGATAAAATCACTATACTGACCACCTATACTGGTCAGATGTACTACATGAAAAAGGTAAATGATATTTGTATACAAAGTGTTAGATTGTATGACGCTCTTCGGGCGTTGTTGTTTAAATTTGTTGAGGAAAGCTTACTGAGCCCAAAATTTTGATAGAGCGCACATATTCAATCAAATTTACCAACACCATTGATCAACTTACAAACTAATGCTTTGGTTCACCATTTACAGAATTGAAATCTATTGCTATTCTAAATAAGCAATTAACTATTATTTCTGATTGCCTTACCGAACTGGTTGATTTAACTATAATTTTACTTTTTTTTTTGTACCTACAGCTCTCAGTCTTTTATTTGTCTTTTTTATTCCCTGGTGACGTACGTTTCGCCTTTTCTATTCAGGCATTATCAAACCTACACTTCACTAGTACTTTACATTTGTTAATGCGCGTCAAGTTTTTAAAATGAAACACTTATACAAAACATTCACAAACAACATGTAACACATAACACAATACAACACTCAATAGGGACATTTAAATTTTATTCATAATTACGCGAGCCGAACATGTAACACTGACAGCCATGTAACAGAGATGCTACATGATAAAAATAAATTTGTAATTTCCCATAATGTCTAAAGCATAGAGGTTTGGTCTAAATAAAATAAATGACGCAATATATATAATAGTAAACGTTTATAATTCTTGCATACATATAAATTCTTTTATGACGCAAAATAGTTACAGCAGAATCATTTTTTAATAAATAAAGAATAAGCAGACTATAAATAGGTAAAATAAAAAAGCAGACTTAAAATATATTAATCAACGAGAATATATAACGTGTATGAACTGTATAAGAAGTTGTTTTGACAAGTAGTGCGGTTGAAGTAAACGGTTAAGAAAGACAAATAAATGTTTGAATGAGGTTTGAATAATAAACAGTTTAACAATTAAAAAACAGTTAAAAACAAACACATGTACAAGAAGTCAGCGTATATAACAAGGCACGTCACAATATCGGCATATGTATCGAGATGCAGGACTAATGAAAACTCCATCTATGATGAGCGTTGAAACAATTCCAATACAGAAGGCCTTGTACTGCTTGCCTACGTGCCTAACTGCACAGAAGAGAACAAGGTAGAACGTTACAGAACGAAAAACATGGCGGATGGACTGCGTGTGTTGTAAACGGCAGGTGCCGTGGAGTTTGGTGGAAAATGTAGTTTTCTCATCAGTACAATGATAAATGTTGTCTTAAAGTGGAGCAGAGGTGATTCGGAGTTGCTGTAAACTTAGAAAGTGAAATCCATAGTACAATTTCCATAATAAGTGAGTTTGAAAAATCTTGACATGTGATCAAACAAATGCCGTTGGTGGAATGAAAATGTGTTAACTATATCGAGTAAATTCAGTGAAATCCTAGGTAAAAGTTTAGAAACAACTGGTATCGTGAGTAAATATGGCCATTATTTTTAAGTTTAGAAGTCTGCATTTTTGAAATTTTACAATTTTTAAGAAATAACTTAACTTCAACTCTGTTCTATTGTGTCATGCTTTTAAAATTGGCTTAGGCCTAACTATAATTTGTAAAGATTGTATATAATTGATTTGTTTATTTTTTGTAATGTTGATATATCTTGTTGTAAATAATCATTTTTTGATTATGTCAGAGTAAACGAATAGTTGTTCTGCCATGATGTCTTGAATTTCTTTATTGAGCCACGCACATCCAATTAGCTTGTACTTTAACAGCCAGGTATTCACCCCTGAGAAAGTTAAATTAATACAATAAATCTTTAATAGTAATTAATAATTATGGATAGACAGATGCTAACAGAGCATAAATGAAGTTATATGTGGATTATTATAAGTATTATGATCATTATTATTTTTTTATTATTTTTGAGTTATAAAGTGGAGTTTAAGGTGATGTTAAGGTATAATTTATGTTGAAGTTAAGGAGATACATGATGTATGGTGATTTTTGTTTATGGAGGTAAGGTAGTAGGCCTAAGAGGTGTTTTTTTTTATGATTTAAGGTATTTTATGAACGACGATTTCTGGTGTTTTAAGGTGAATACATAAAGGAAGTGAAGGAGAGGTGTTAATAATTGCTGGATAATCCACATATAGCATTTTTTATTAATTTTGAGCATTTTTTTTATATTTGAAACTTTTACCGAATCCCATTTTTTTTAACACTTTAATAATATAGATATTTTTATTTTTTTGTAACCATCTGTTACAAAAATGGCGCCCAACGTAGGGCTGTAAAGCTGAAGAAGCCATTTTTGTAACCATCGGTTACAAACATACGTGTGGCTGCGATCGTTTTTTGCAAGCTACTCACGATTTTTGTAGCTTGCAAAGAACGATCGCAGCCACACGTACACTCGGCTCGCGTAATTGTGAATAAAATTTAAATGTCCCTATTAAGTGTTGTATTGTGTTATGTGTTACATGTTGTTTGTGAATGTTTTGTATAAGTGTTTCATTTTAAAAACTTGACGCGCATTAACAAATGTAAAGTACTAGTGAAGTGTAGGTTTGACAATGCCTGAATAGAAAAGGCGAAACGTACGTCACCAGGGAATAAAAAAGAAAAATAAAGGACTGAGAGCTGTAAGTACACAAAAAAAGTAAAATTATAAGCAATTAACATTTGGAAAACAAGATTCAAGCAGAAAAATTTATTTATATTTAGATGATGTTTTATTTACTCATAAAAGTGAACAAAGTATAGTTGCTATATTGGAATTTTACAAGGCTAAACAAGAAAAAAAGTTAGTAATAAAAAAAAAAGATTATTATATAATTTAAGTATGATTTTCTAATATGGGTTCCTTGAGGACCATAAGTCAAAAGGTTGGTGGCAGACACCACTCTTATTTTTATTTTATATTTTAAGTTTTTTTATATTGTTTTGCCAGTTTTTTAAAAAGAAAATCTACTACATAATAATGTAATTTAATCTACTTACGTCTCTGATCATCCGTTTGTACTGGTTTTCTTTTACACTAAGGCCGTTTCGGCTTTTTATTCGACCATGGTCACGTGTGAAGTATTATCAGGAGAGTTGTACTTTTTTTTTAACAACAAATTTAAAACGTTCACAAACTTTGAGAGTTAAAATCTAAAAACACATTTACAAAACACTGATATTTTACATATACTTATACTCGTTAAAATTTCTTTTTGTTATGCGGTAACATTCTTGCAGACTATTCTTTGCTGTGTATCCGGCTGCGGTTGAAATTGTACTGCAATGAAACTGCTTATTTATTTGGTGCGTCTAATCTTGATAGAAGATCAAATAATAGGTTTGATTTGAAATTCTGTTTATTGTTTAAAATGTCTACTACATCGTGCGCATCATTGTGTGTTGCAATGTGTTAATGTATTTGTGTAAATGTTATATTTTTGTCTGTGATTTCTAATTGTAATGTATTTACGAACTCGATTGAGGGATTAACTCTGAGGATGGAGCATATGCTCTGAAACGCGTTAGCGCACACCAAGAAAGAAATCACATGGCGGAGCCATATAAGTTAAATGATTGTTAATTAAACAATCGTGACTTGGATACCAAATAAAATTAATCTTAAATAAATGTTTTTCAATTTATTAGTGTAGTGTTATTTACCGCACTTGTGCTTTGGGCTTCAGTGTTTCAAATTTTTTAAATGAAGTTAAATTTGATTTTATACAAAGAATTAAAAATAATTCTGCAGCCATAGGCCTTACTATTTAATTATGGTGAACTCAATAAACTGACAAGTGTGAGTTATTAAATTATATCGAAAAAATGTGCATAAATAAAATCATTACCTGGGTTTCAAGTGTGTTGTAGATTAGTTCATGGTACTGGTTGAAGTGTAATGTACATTGGTGTTACTTGAACTATTTTGAAATTTAAATTATCGACACTATTTGAACATTATTATGCAACACTATTAACTTATTCACTGATTCTTTCTAACATTTCTTAAAACGTTTTCCGAAGCTACGTTATGTTCCATGAATTACAGGTTAAAAAAATGGCAATGTTTCAAGAATGGTTAGATGAATCATTGGTTGATAGGCTCGTGCTCCCTGTCGTGTGAAACTAGATTTAAGTATAGCAGATTAACTGTTTAGTTGGTTTGAATTGTATGCAAAATATGTTTATGTGATTTTAATTTATTTTATGTTTATAAAATAGTGGATTTGTAAAGCCCAATGTTGAATAGTTTATCTTATTAGGCTAAATAACCTGTTTTACTCTGTACAATGTTTTTTCATTGATTAGTAATTACGATTTTTGTTTTTAAAGGCTGTTGAGAAAAAAACATGCAAAAGGTTAAGGTCTGTCCTAATTACCGTTGTAGACAACTATCAAGGTGAAGAAAATGAAATTATTCTCTTATCTTTGGTACGCAGTAATGTTGAAGCTAAAGTTGGGTTCTTAGCTACCAAAAACCGAATTTGTGTGGCATTGTCCAGAGCAAGAGATGGATTTTTTATGATTGGTAATATGGATAATCTAATAGAGAGCAGCACTGTATGGCAAGAGATCAAAGAACAACTACTACAGCTAAATTCTATCGGTGAGTTTAATGGTTTGAATATGATTAACTTTATGTCTGTGTTTGTTTTGCAAATATCTTTTAACAACTTGAGTGTTACCCTACTGCTTATGGTACTATGACTACATGGCCGGTATATAGTACTAACTGAAACATCTTACATTAGTTTCTGTGCTTCCACTTTATAATAAAAAATTTGTTGTAAGTTATTGGTCATTTTAACCTTTCAGTATTAAGATTAGAAAATTAAGAGATCGATATTACCCGGCTTTTAATTTTTGAAGTATAAAGCAGTGGATGATTCAAGAAAAAAAGGACAGTGGATGATTCAACGTGTCAGCCAAACCTTTTCGAGAGCCACTGGACGGTTTCATAACAGACATAATTCATTAATTTTTTGTCCAACGTATCACAGTGGACACTCTTGATTCGCTATTGACAAGGCGGTTTGGCTTACACTATAAGCTGTTCTGTTAAGTGTACACTTTTGTTGCACACTCCAATTATATTTTTGTAAATTTATTATCCATTATCACTTTTAAAACTTTTTATACATTGTTATTTCCGATGTATTAGCTCTAAAATTTCCAAATCTAATGCAAATAATTCTTCTTTTTTACTTAAATTATCTTTTTAGGGTGTAAGGTTCAGTCACCGCCTTTCTTATTTATGGTGTTAAATTTGAAGGTAACGGTTGTAAAATCATTTTATCAGTGTTAAGGTACTTTTGTTATTGAACTTTAATTCATGTATCTTACTTGTTAGCATGCAAAGCAGTAAGGGTTAGTCAGTTATTCTGTGTAGGGCCCCTAAGCCAGCAATAAATAATCGTAGCACTATGTGTGTTTAATAAATATCAAGTACGGTAGCGCACAGGTATGAGAGCAATGGCTATTCTGTGTAGGGCCCCTAAGCCAGCAATAAATAATCACAGCACTATGTGTGCTTAAATATCAAGTACGGTAGCGCATATGTATGAGAACAATGGTATCAAGATTTAACAATTAATTGTAGTGTAAGATATTGGAAGATTTAGATGGCATTAAAACGTTATTGGCCGTTCCTATTTATACCCATAAGCCTTTGCAACCTGTTCCGTTCCGATCAAGTGAGAGTCAAGATGTCTACTCGTTTCCATGACCTACAGCGGCCAAGCTTTACAAACTAACAACTAGTTTCATTCCAAACTCCTAACAATCATAATAACAAGGTGTACAAACGTAACAAATTGGCGACGAGGAAATGGTAAAGTGTTGTGTGAAATGAAAAGTTATTACAGCAAGCTTAGTGTGTTTTAATAAGCGGTACTCGTGTGTCGTCACATGCAGTTTACAACGCCATTAAAGAAGCCTACAGAATTAGAGCCGTTATTGTAACTGTACTGAGGTATGTCGTCGTACACAGTAAGTTATAGATAAACATTCGTAGTGCATAAAGTTAAAGTGTTAGTAAATGGACTCAGATAATTATCTAATATCAATTGCTAATTTATTTAGTGGTACAAATATTAAAAACATGTCGTTAATTGGGTCAATGTCAACTTTCGATTCTACCGAAGAGTCATGGGAAACATACATAGAACGTTTTGAATTGTATGTAGAGTGCAACGAAATTAAGGAAGAGAAAAAAGTTAGTACACTTTTAACGGTTGTGGGAGTGAAAACTTATAGTTTATTACGGGACTTATGTACACCAGAAAAGCCGTCTAACAAGACGTATGAACAATTAGTATCAATTTTACAAAATCACATGTATCCAAAACCTTCCACCATTGCGGAACGTTATAAATTTAGTCTTAGAAACCAGCTAGATCATGAAAGTGTTTCTGAATATGTAGCTAACCTAAAAAAATGTCAAGTCATTGTGATTTTAAAGAAAATCTTTCAGACTACCTTAGAGATAGGTTAGTCAGTGGTCTTTGCAAAGATTCAATTAAACAATGTCTTTTGGCAGAACCAGCTCTTACATTCAATACAGCAGTCCAAATAGCCACATCACTGGAAATGGCGGAGAAGAATGCGGCAACTCTAACTTATTCTTCAAGAAACAGTGGACCTAACCTTAATTTCCATCGTTCGACTACAAGGAAACATCATTCGACTTCAGAGAATAGGCCTATTCAAGTGAAATCACAGGAGAGAGAAGCCAATGTTAGTGTTAAGTGTTGGTGTTGTGGTAAAAATAGTCACCAAACAAAAAAGTGTTATTATAGAAATTATATATGCAATTATTGTAAGAAAAAGGGTCATTTGGAAAGTGTTTGTCGTTCTAAAATACAGGGTAAGGCAAATGCAAATTTTTACAATACTAAGTACAGGCCTAATTCAAATATTAACAGAGCCACTAATAATCAATACAAAACAAGCGTCTCAAATAAGAATAATAAGCACAATTTATGTACATGATAATGATTCAATTTGTGATTTACCAAATTTATTTAAAATAGACAATTATAGAGAAAAAGTTGATCCTATTAAAATCAATGTAACAGTTGAGAATCAAATTTTGCAGTTTGAAATTGATTCAGGAGCAGGAGTTTCAGTGATTAATGATAATTGTTATGAGAGTATTTGTAATACACTAGAATTAAAACCAGCAAAATTAGTATTGAATTCTTATACTAATGAAAAAATAGTTCCATTAGGAGTTTTAAATGTAAATGTGACTTATGCAAATATTACTAAAAAGTTAGAATTATATGTGATTAAAAATGGGGCTAATCCTTTGTTAGGTAGAGACTGGATTAAAGCTTTACAGATACAGATAAGTATTCCTGATTTGAGTTTAAATAACAGTACAGAAATTTTAGAAAGTGATAAAACCAAAATAGTTTCAAAATTATTTCAAGAATTTCCAGAAGTTTTTAGCAATAAATTGGGAGAATTTAAAGGTGAACCTGTTCAGTTAAAACTTAAACCAAATAGTATTCCTAAATATTGTAAACCTCGTTCAATTCCGTTTTCATTAAAAGAAAAAGTGGAAGCTGAACTTGAACGATTACAACATGAAAATATTTTAACACCAATAAATTCAAGTGATTGGGGTACACCTATAGTGCCAGTAATAAAAAGTAATGGAAAACTGCGTGTATGTGGTGACTTTAAAGTAACAGTCAATCCAAATTTAGAAATTGATAGATATCCAATACCCCGTATTGAAGATATTTGCAACCCTTCAGAAAGGTGAAACATTTAGTAAGCTAGATTTAAGCCAGGCATATCAACAAATTGCTTTGGATGAAAAATCAAAGAAATATTGTACTATAAGCACACATCTATACATGATTAATTTGCTAGGGGTTATTTTGTGAGTAGAACTCCTCCTAGAGTTTTTAACCGATTTTGATGTTTTTGGTGTCATTTTACAGAGCTCACTCTGAAGTTGTGCTTCCCTTAAAATGAGCTCAATGTATGTTAAGGGCTTCGCCCCAGTGGCCCTCAAAGTTGCCATGTTAATCTTATGGAAGGTCAATCTTAAGGAAGAAGAAGAAGATTTCTTTTGATTTTATCAGGGGCACAAAAAACAGTTGTTCGTATGAAAAGCTTAAAACAGCTGATTTTGATCAGCAGCTGATTTTGATCAACAACTGATTTGGATCAAAAACTGAATATAATTTTAGGTTAGGTAAATCAAGCAATAGCGAAGCATTGCCCGGTCCACTAATAAAGGGTTATTTGTTTATAATAGAATACCATATGGAATTGCTTCCAGTCCAGGCATTTTTCAAAGGATGATGGAACAAACTTTACAAAACATTCCAGGGGTAGGAGTTTTCTTAGATGATATTGTAATTACAGGATCAAACACAAAAGAACACTTAAATAGAATTAAGCAAGTTTGTATCCGTTTAAAAGAAAAAGGGTTAACTGTTGAAAAACAGAAATGTAATTTCTTTTGTGAAAATTTAGAATATCTAGGTTTTATAATCAGTAAGGACGGGTTAAAACCCACACAGAGTAAAACAAAAGCTATACTAGAGGCACCACAACCTAAAAATGTATCTCAATTAAAAGGATTTCTTGGATTAGTAAATTACTATGGTAAATTTATCCGAAATATGTCTACACTCCTAGGTCCTTCATATAATTTATTAAAAAAGGACAACGATTTTAAATTTGATAAATCTTGTGTAAAATCTTTTAATGAAATTAAAGCTAAATTAGCATCAGCCGAGGTATTAGCACATTATAATCCAACTTTACCTCTTAAATTAGCTTGTGATGCATCTCACTATGGTATAGGTTATGTTTTATCTCAAATTCAAACAGATGGTACAGAGAGACCTATAGCTTTTGGTTCTCGTACTCTGAACAAAGCTGAATTAGCTTATTCACAGATTGATAAAGAAGGATTAAGTTTGGTTAGTGGAGTTAAAAAAATTCAATCAATACCTAAGGGGTAGGAAATTTTTATTATGCACAGATCATAAACCTTTATTGTCTATTTTTGGGAGTAAAAAGGGATTGCCTGCTTTTGCAGCGAGCAGACTGCAAAGGTATGCATTGTTTTTATCCTCCTATAGTTTTGATATTTGTTATATTAAATCACACAACCATGGAAATGCAGATGGTTTGTCTAGATTGCCTTTAGAAATAAATGAAGGTATGGTAAATTCAAATGAAACAAGTATTACAGGTACTTATTTGCAATGTATTATTGATGATGAAATACCATTAAGTTTTAAAGATATTAAAAATGAGTCAGAAAAAGATTCTGTTCTCAAACGAATTATAAATCATGTATTGTATGGTTGGCCTAATGAAAAAGACAACTCTTTAACGCCTTATTTTGTTAGAAAAAATGAACTAACTGTAGAACAAGGTATACTTATGTGGGGACATCGTGTAGTTATACCAGAGAAATTTAGACAATCAATGTTAAAAGAGTTACATTCTAGTCATCTTGGAACTGTCAAGATGAAAGCGTTAGCCAGATCTTATATCTGGTGGCCTTTAATTGATTTAGATATAGAGCACATTACAGGTAGTTGTACGCCTTGTTTATTGGAAAGAAACAATCCACCTAAAAGTATGTTACATGTATGGAATTATCCTGATAGACCTTGGTCTAGAATTCACATTGATTTTTTTGGTCCTTTCAAGTCTAAATTATTTTTAATTGTCAAAGATGCTTTTACAAAATGGATAGAAGTTTTTGAAGTACCTTCTACAGCTGCTAAATTTACTATTTCTCATTTGAGAGATTTATTTGCTAGATTTGGTTTAGTAGATTTAATTGTTTCCGATAATGGACCACCATTTAAGTCACACGAATTCAAGACAATTTTATTAATGAACGGAATAAAACATTCATTAATTCCACCTTACCATCCTTCTACTAATGGTTTGGCGGAGAATGCTGTAAAAATGGTTAAAACTAAACTTAAATGCGCACTTCATGATAATATTAATTTGGACGTTGCCTTAAGTAGATTTTTATTTAATTACAGAAATTCAATACATGCAACGACCAACGAAACACCTGCAAAGTCATGTTCAATAGATCTCTTAAAACTAGATTAGATTTAATACGTCCAAATTATTCAACAATACCAAGCAAAACAAATGGAAAATGCTAGAGGTAGTAATTAAGACGAGACATATGTTTCCTAACCAACCTGTTTTAGTAAAAGATTACAGATCTCAAAGTAAAAAATGAATTGAGGATAAAATTATTAAAAAATTGAGTAATGTTACTTATTTAGTTCAATTACACTCAGGTATTATTTGGAAAAGACACATCGATCAGATGATTGCTGTGGACTCTTTTATAGATCCACAACTGTCAACTGAACAGGATGTGATAATAACTTCACAAAGGGAAATGACAATTCCTGGGAAACATATGACTCCAACTAAATTATTTAAGTCTCCAACTCGGGAATTTGAAAAGCACTCAGTTCCTGATGTGGATGAAGGGGAAATGGGTCATAATACACACACAGAGAGAGAAGGGATACAGTATGTTATGTTAAATCCATCACCTTCCACTCTAGTTAGAAGACCAAGCTTATCTAAAACATCTATCTCACCTCATTTAGAGAGAAGATATCCTTTACACATAAGAAAACCAAATAAAAAGTTTCAATAATTTTGTTATTTTCTTAGTTTTATCATTATGTTTTAGAATTAATTAATTAAAAAAATCTTTTCAAGTGTTATGCGACAAAGTCGTTAAATGTCAAGTTATTTTATTTTTAATGTTACAGGAAAAATTGTTAATTTGATTTGATTTAATTATTATAATGTTTTCATTGTGCTATGGTAATTGGGTTTAATTTAAAACAAGTTAGGTCTAAACCAAAGGTCATGTAAATTTAAGGTAAAATTTAAAATGTAAGGTCATGTGAAGGTCATGTAAATTAACAATCATAATTTTGTATTGTTAAAACATTAGTTTTAGTTTATGTCTTAAATGTAAACAAAAAAAATAAGAAGGGAGGAATTGTAAGATATTGGAAGATTTAGATGGCATTAAAACGCTATTGGCCGTTCCTATCTATACCCATAAGCCTTTGCAACCTGTTCCGTTCCGATCAAGTGAGAGTCAAGATGTCTACTCGTTTCCATGACCTACAGCGGCCAAGCTTTACAAACTAACAACTAGTTTCATTCCAAACTCCTAACAATCATAATAACAAGGTGTACAAACGTAACATGTAGTATGAAAAAAAAAAAACATTAATTTGACAATGTTTTTAACAATAATTCAATATTTATTGATTATTGCTTATTTTTAATTCTGGTTCAGAAGCTGGAGCCGATGAGAGCCTCTTGCTATTGATGCTCCTGCAATATAATGAACACTATTCTCGTAATAAAATAGTGAAAGATATACATACTTTTTTAGTAGATATTTTTATTGATAAAATTATTTCCATTTATTATTTGGTTGATCTTCAATGGTTAAGCCAGCAAAAGGCAACCAGAAAAATACTTTTCACAAAATGTTATCACATTTGAATTACGACTCAATCCCATTATAATCAGTTTTATCGTAATTAGATAAGTAGTTTATCAGTTGAATCATAAAAAGCCAAGCTTTTCTCTTTGTGATGTAGGAATATAGATTAGGTTTTTCTGTTTAGGTCCAGCATTAACTCTCCGTTGTGCAGTTCACAGCCATCATATTACCAGAGTTAGTTGTGCAGCAGATTTCAAAAAATTGGAGAGCGGTGGATGCAAACAACCCTGTAATGCTTCTTTGAAGTGTGGTCACGTCTGTCCTGAATTGTGCCATGTTACGAACAGAGACCATGAGTACAACCCAGATGAACTACATTCGTTTAGGTTAGTTGTAATTTAAACAATATTTGAAAAAAAAGTAAACAGTTCAGTTAGCAGGGAAATTACAGGGGTCCAAATACAAAACATCCTTTAGCAATTTTTTGATTGAAAGTTGTTATACTTTCATTGAGTGTATGACAAACTTTAGATTAATTTTTTTAAAGCGATTCTACAGTGATATTTTATTTGAAATGATTAAAGCGTCGCCCCTGTTTATAAATTCAAGTTGCTGGGAAGGTGCAAAACCGCCTTCTTAAAACATTTATTTGTTTGCCAATTTATCGTAAACAGTTGTTGTTAGTTCTATGAATAAAACACAAAATACATTTTTATAAAGCATAATATTGTTTGTAATTTTTATTTGTAAAATTCTTCTGAATACATTGTAACATAAAATTAATTGAAGGGTTTTTTTTTGTAAATTTAAACTACTTTTATCTATATATCAGTATCGTGTGATTTGAACTTATCTTCTCACCCCCTAAAAAGTAATATTCAAGATGATTTTTTTTTAGCTGCAGTTAGGGACAGAGTGGTGGGTGAAACGTCAAATCAACAGTTTTTGTGCTATAAGTTATACAATAATTTCAGTTTTGTCTCTCTTTAACCTCAATAAATGTGAAGAGTTGTGAATTCATGTGATTATTAAAATTGTTTAGTACTATCCAAGAAATTTAAAATTAAAACGTCACATCTGGGTGAGTAATTGTTTTGGCTATACATTTTTACTTGTCCTTTTTTAAGTGATAGAGTGATACAAGAGTAGTTAAACCATTTTTGTTTCAACCAATCTTCTTGTTATCCGACAAGGCTCGTCAAGGTTTGGTAAGAGAGTATAAAGGATAAGTACAGTATGCAGCAAAATGAACAGTTCTGGAATTGTAATAGTTTTGAATGTTTTATTTTTATACAAATACACAAAGTAAAAGGCAGCTGAAAACTTCTAGTTTTGAACATTCAAATATTCTATATGCTCTACATTAAGTTTTAGGCAACTCTTGTAGTGTTGTTGAAGATCTTCAAACATGTTGGTGTAAAGGGTTTGTTGCATGCTGTAATGAATCTAGTTATTTCTTCACAAAACTCCTCAATGGTAGTCAGTAGCTTAAAGGTCTGGTGAGTAGGATGGGTATGGAAAGTGTGTTTCTAGGGAAATCAGATGGTGGCCCAACTTTTTTTGAAGTAAAGAAATAGTGGCTTCTGTAACTTATGTGATTTCATGAACAGAAATTAAATACTAAATTTGTTTATTCAAATATTTAAATTACACTGTAAATCAGACAACGTAATTTGATTCGTTTCTAATGCTCATGGTTTTAATTCTACTACGTGGTTATATGTTGAGTTGAATCGCAGTTGGTGACGTATATAGACAGAGACAAACAAAGAACGGATGCATGAAGTTCTGAAAAAGCAGATAAGAAGGCAAGCTAGTTTGGAATGTGATGAATTGAAAAGGAGTGGGTGGAAATTTCAGTCTTAGATCATATCACAGGAGTTGGGGAAGAAACTGTCACAAAACCCATGAGCCATGGAAAACCTGTAGATTTCAGCAGAGCTACACGTTCGGAAACGACCACCGATCAAAGAGCAAAACACGCCCACTAAGAAGTTTTACAAACTAAAATATTAATAATTTAAAATTCACAATTAACAAAAGTCAACAGATAAAGAAAAACTTGGATATAAATCAATAGAGTAATTTGCCAGAATCACGGGAAAAATAACAAAAAAACTCTACGATTATTTAAACCCGAGTGAAACACAAAAAACAGAAGGGAGAGTAAGGGTTTTAAATATTATAAATTGGCCAACTTTAATCAGTAGCTGGTCATGTGTTGGTGGTAACATCGACAGTCTAAAAGAGAACTCCGGGACGTATTCACGTATCTCGTTACAAGGAAAATAATTGTGATCTCATACTTCTAACTTTTTAAATCTTCATAAAACTTAAATAATTAAAGCAACAGTGTATTGAGAAGTAATTAACAAGATTGCATAGCATAGTCAATTGATGTTATATTCTGCGAGGGATATAATCGCACATCATCTTTAATTGGGATCTGCAGGGAAAACAGCGGTCAGGGCTGTTCCAGAGTTATATACCCGATAACGGGAGGAATCTAGACGACTCTAAGGACACGAACCATCGCTGGATACTCTTCTGGCTAACAGGTACACCGCCCAAACCTCAGATTTTCAGATCACCTAGTAGGAACGGGCTGCAAACAACAATAAGGTAGTGTCAACGTCACCTTTTTAATTTAGCATAATTTGCAGCATTGACACTTAGACTTTTTAATTAAATAAAATTTTGGGACATATTTAAAAAAATATAAGTACGTTAAATTCACATAGAAATCTTACAAAAGATTATTTTTTTAAATTCATCTAAAATTGTAACATAAATATAATCCACAACAAGCTAAGGAATTATGTATAACTTCTTCGATCATTGAACATATTTTATTTTGTATATGTTTTTATGCTTTAAGTTATCAGAGCAAGTAAATTTTTACTTTCACTTTCTAACACAAATTCTTTCATTTAGAGTATTCCTAAACTTACCAAAATTAGTTTAAGTGTTGTTAGTGTTAAGAAAGTGAATACTAGATAAATAAGGAAGGTTACCGTTCTCCGAAAGGCACGACTCCAGTGAAGAGTTTAGTCTCAATAATTAATTTAACGAAAAATATATTCCTTAGCGAACAATTAAGGGTTGTTATCGCAAGCCGAGCAGTAGGCACGATAGTTATCCTTGCAGAGACGTACCCAACTAAGTACCCGTCAGGTAACACCAGCTAGCTTGGTGTTCATAAAGTTAACTTCACTAAGCGTGAAAAATTTAATTAATTAAAATTAAATAGGTCTTCCTGGGACTGAGTGGGGTGGGTCGTTGCAAACCGCTGCTTTAATATAAATAATGTTTATTTTGGCGCCTACCATTCAATAGCAGTTAAACCAATTTTGTTTTAACCAAATTTGTTATTTCACCAGGCTCTTGGTGGCTAGATAAGAGAGGGATATAGGGTAAATACTAGACTCACTTTAGTATATGTTTTTTTTTTTAAATTCCGGTATATTACTTTAGCATTATCAGTCAATTATATTTTATTGAAAAAAAAGTTATAAATTCAAATTTAATAAACTATAATTATTTCTATCCATACAAAAAATTTTAATTTCTTCCATAATTTTCTTTTGTTATTAGGTGCAATGAAATAGTGGAACTCATGTTTAGTTGTGGGCATAAAAAAAAACACTCCATTGTTATCTAATAACAAATGAAACGAGAACTTGTGGCGAAACAGAAGAAGTTATCCTAGACTGTGGTCATACAGTCGTCCTTCCATGTAAAATTAATGTATGGGATTATGAATGTCAGTACCCTATTAAAACTACTTTACCTTGTGGCCATGAATGTATGCTGCCTTGCAGTAAAGACCCTGAGGAAATTTTGTGTGAGGAAAAAGTGCTATATAAAATAGAACTATGTGGACATATAGTGGACAAACCTTGTTCCATGGAGAAATTGGATCCTTCGCAGTGTAATGCAGTTTGCGGTATTGAGCTTTCTTGTGGCCATGAATGTCAGGAATTGTGTCATAAAAGTAAAAATCCTAATCATTTGAAGGTAAGTTATACTAATAAATATTTTTTTATGCCATTCAAACATACTTGTTGTAAAGTATGTAAAATGAATTAATAAAGTACTACTTTAACAATTTGAGCATAACCCTTTTGCAGGCAAGGAAATTCCACTGTGTATGTGAAACTGGTCAAGCCTATTTTTCACAAAATGGCCTAGCTCTACAATAGAATTTATTAAAATTAATTTTTTTTATAAAATACAAGGACTGTCCACAAAGTAACTTACGTTTTTAAATTTAAAAAAAATCGAATAAAAAATAAGAAGACATTTTATTATATACATTTGAAACAGATCTTAATTAATCTTAAACTATTTTTCTGTATAGTCACCATTTAAATTAAGGCACTTATCATAATATACTTATTATTAAGTAAATACCTTATTTATACAACTGCTCGCAGTCCAGTAAACATTGTTATTAATCGGTGACGACCGTTTCGCCTATTTTATTCAGGCATTGTCAAACCAAAACTTGTTGTGTTATAGCATTTAATTTAAATGCTCGTCAACTTTAAAATTACACAAAACACACAACACAACACATTAACATACATCACAACACTTTGAAACACAAAACTACATTTAAAATATATCGCAATGTTAATTTACTATCGTATAAGATGGACACACGTGTTCACTTGTTCATTGCTTAGTCAGTACTGAAGAAACTAGTTTTTCGGGTGGTTATGTCTTCTAGTTGAAGGGGTTAATTTAATTATACTGTCAAAAATAATGTTGGATTGAAAATGGACTTTTTAATTTAATAAAATAGATCAATCAGAAATAGATTTTTATTATAATTACTTGTTCGGACATTTGCCATCATTTGTGTGTTAAATAATCAAACACGACGTTTCGGGAATACAAATCAATTCCCGTTATCAAGTGACTAAAACTAACGGTACATAAACCTAGGCAACTAGGCCTATGTACGGGTGAACAAAGTAAAACTACAATTTAATACTAACCTTAAATATCTACATGATGGATCTCAGAGCTAAGACTGAGAAGTCAAACACACCAACCACAGACACAACACAATTCATACACTAAGCACACACAATTGATGGCAAGCGTCTAGTTTACAAGTTGAAGAGAGACTGACAACTGGCCAGAGTGTTCAGGCGTGGCCAACAGGAAGGGGTAGTTCCCTATTGTTTCATATAGTGCAGGTGTTTCGCACGGGAACGGGTTATAACACCACGGGGTGATTCTACTGGTAAAAGTTCAGCATTTTTATTAGTCGGTAACATTTCTGTTTTATTATTAATAATATGGTTATTATAATCAAGTTTTAGTTCTTTTTTTAATAATGGGAGCCATAGTGGCCTAACTTCAATGCTTGTTTGGCTGATAGGGTTGTCTGCTAGTTTTATATATGAGGCTTCAATTATTTTACGTTTGTAAAGATTACTTTCCCGGTGTATGATTTTTGCCTCTTCCCAATTGAATTTGTGATTTTCGGACCATATATGTTCTGCAATTTTCAATTTATCGACTAGGCCTAACCGTACATTATTTTTGTGTTCTTTTATTCTAATGTTTAAAGGTCTTTTTGTCTCGCCAATATATATTGCCTATCACATTCCCATTTAAAACTGTAAATACAGTTTTTAGAATCCTGTGTGCCATTTTTAGGTTTAGTTTGGACGAGATGTTGTCTAACAGTGTTTTTTGTTTTAAAAGCAGTACAAATTCTATATTTTCTGGCTACGCGCCTAACATTTTCCGATAATCCCTGCACATATGGGATTGTCATGTACGCTAGAGGTTTATTCTCATCTTTATTCTCATCTGACTCTTTCTTTTTGTTATTTTTCGCTCTTTTACATTTAGAAATAATGGACTGAGGATATTCGTTAGAACTTAAATCCTGCTCAATACGGGCAAGTTCACTGTTTAAACTATTATTATCAGAACAAATTTTATAGGCTCTATCAAGTAAGGAATTACGTCTATCTTCTTTGACGGAATTAGGATGATTAGAGTTATAGTTTAAGTAACGACCGGTGAGTGTATTCTTTCTATAGACTGATGTTTTTAGAACATCTCTATCTCTCTCAACACACACATCCAGAAAAGCTAATTTATTATTTGCTTCGTTTTCCATGGTTAGGGATATGGAATCAGAAGCGTGGTTAATGGAAGCAAACAAGTTTTCTAATTTATTACAACCATGAGGCCATACAACAAATGTATCGTCCACATATCTGAGCCATACTTTCGGTTTAAATTCACATTTAATTATGGCATTAGTGAATAGACTTTCAACATCAAAACTAACTAACCTATCTTCCTCATTTAGTTTAATATCTTTGCATAATTCCACGAAATATTTAGAGTATTTCACAAAAGAGTCATTGTTTCCTGCTAGTGGTTTAATTAGCCCAGGCAATGAAGGTTTTGTGTCGGAATAAATTAGAGACAAGCTGATTTTTTGCCAGTTGTTAGGACCTAATTAGGGAAGTATTTCCTCAAAACGCCCCGCCTGTCCCCCTTGTGCCCCCCTTGAACATCCATTTCGAGGGTATTTTTGTAATTGCTCATAACTCCGCCATTTTTCATTTTACATTGATGCTATTTGTATGATTGTATTTCTCTATGTCTATTCTAAAAAAAATGTTCTTTAGATTTTTTGCGTAAAAGTGATACTTTTACCAAAATTTGCTAAAATATGCAAAATTTTCGGGTGAAAAATCACATTTTAAGTAGTTTTTAGAAAACAGCACTTTTATTTGTTATAATATCAAAAAATATGACAAATAAAAGTTGTAGCACAGCTCTTGCCCTTTTAAAATATGTACCTAACTTTACATTTTGAGGGTCGGGAACACTTACAGACTACAAAGTATTAGTGCCCGCCCGACACTAAGATAGCCATAATGAGTGGTTGGTTGTTGCGGCATCACTCCCTGTCTGTTAGTAAGGAAGCAGAGTAAGTTAGTTTTTTATACCAGAACTGATAGCATAATATTATGACTTAAAATGGTACTGTAGGCCTATTAGCACACTAACGTTTTACGAACTATTAAAAAAAATAAGCAGATTTTCTTTGTTATTTTAAGTATTTGCAAGTTTTGGTTCGGGGGAGTTTTGACTCCTGACCTTAATATTGAGGTATTTCCATTATCCAATCATTGCCTGTCCACAGCATCACGGACCCCCCGTTTTTTGGATTATTATTTTTTTTCAATAATATAATTACTATTTTTATTTACAAATATTTACGATATTGATTGATTAAATTGTTGTTTAATGACAAAATATCTTATAAAAATATTTAAACTATAAACATTTTAGCTATCATCAATTGTGGCTTGATCTTCATCCATGGTCAAGGTATTTTTGCAAGAATATCCACTTCAGTGCTCGCACATATTTGTGCATTCTGTACAATTCTGTAAATTGTACATTCTGTATATGTTCGCACATATTTCTGCAGAAGCTACAATCTCGGACACTTTCAAAAATAGAGGTTGGGCAAAAGTAACTATGCATGACTGATTTCATTTTCGGCTCTCTTCAGCTGCAAAACATAAAGCAGTGAACATTGTTGAATTGTTAGAAGTGTCCAAATTAATAAAAGTTAACAGCCATTACAATGTCCCATCACATTTGTCTTTCTTTTTAGTTTTTTAATTACGTTCATAAAACCATTCTAACCTGGTTGTACATTAGTACCAGAAAGCCAAATGTAATTTAAAGGGAATAAGGTATGTAAGGTTATTTTGTATAGTGAGGTTAAATTCTAATTGTTTGTCGTTTTCTTATCTTAAACGTCATGCACATTTAATTACTTATAGATTTGGAGCC
>JAGFPH010001441.1:185711-224135 GCA_018207615.1 Philaenus spumarius
TGTATTATTTTGGGTAAAGTTTTTCTAATTTCTTGAATTTGTTTTAGATGTTGTTGGATGTCGTAATTTTGGTTTTCTTGTATTTGAATGATCTCCATGGGGTCGTTTGGTTCAAAAGCGAACATAAGTTTATTTGGCGTGAAACCGGTGCTTGTTTGTTTCGTTGAGTTGTAACAGTATACAATTTTGTCTATATATTTTGACCATGAATTTGGTTTTTCGTGTACGTAATGTGATAACATATTGGCTAGTGTGCCATTGAATTTTTCTGTTAATCCCTGTGTTTGTGGTGAATATGCACTGCTGAAAATTTGGTTTATCCCTAGTGTAGTTGTTAAGTGTTTGATTATTTCATTATTAAAATGCGTACCGCTATCTGATTGTAGTATTCTCATTTTTCCATGTGTCAATATCAATTTTATAAAATTTTCAGCTATGTTTTTGGCATCTGCTGTTTTGCATTTAAATGCCCACGCATATTTCGTGGATACATCAGTACATGTTAATATATATTTGTAAGCATAAGATGAAGTAATTGGGCCTATGAAATCTATTATTATTCTGTCCATGGGCCTATGTGTTGCTAATATTGGTTTTAGTAGCCCGTATGGCTTTCTAGTTGGGATTTTTCGCTTTTGGCAGGTCTCACAAGACTTTGTATAATCTTGTACGTCTTTATTTAAATTTGGCCAGTGGTATCTATCTCTTATCTTTGCTATTGTTTTAAAGTATGAAAAATGTCCACCCGTTAAAGGACTGTCATGTGCTTGTTTCAAAATTTCCTGTTTGAGTTCGTTTGGTATTGCTAAAAGTTTGGTTGTTTCTTCCCCATTGAACTGCTTGTAATACATAATTTGGTCTTCTATAATGTAATGTCTGGATGCTCTATCAATTTTTTTGTTACTCCTATCTACGTTCAAAAGTGCAAGCTTAATTTGTTTCAAATATGGATCTTGTGATTGTTTTAATTCTAAGTTTTGTGTGTCAGCGTTTATTAGAAATACATCTTCAAAGTTTTGTGGGATTTCTTCTTCTGCTTCTTGTCTTGATAAGAAATCTGGTAAACCCATTGTTTTTCCTTTTTTGTATCTTATATCTAAGTCGTAATCTACAAGTTTGGTTGCCAGCCGGCCTAATCTATTTGACGGATTTTTAAAAGTCTGAAAATATTGTAGTGCAGAGTTATCTGTAAAACATGTGATTTTTCTTCCTAATAAATATTCTCTCCAGTATTCTATGGCATATACAAGTCCTAGCATTTCCTTTTCTACTGTCGAATATCTCGTTTCATGAGGTTTTAATTTTCTAGAGAGGTAAGCGATTGGAAACTCTTGGTTATTATTTGGGTCTATTTGTGTTAGTACAGCTCCTATTCCTATGTTTGACGCATCTGTGTAAACTCGCGTGTTTCTGTCCTCTTTGAAATGTGATAGCAATGGCGGATTGGTTAATATTGTTTTTATTTCTTCAAAAGCTTTGTTACAATTTTCTGTCCAAATTATTTTAGAGTTTTTTTCTTGTTGGTTTTTGAGAAGTTCTGTTAAAGGGTGTGTAATTTTTGCGTAGTCTTTTATAAATTTTCTGAAGAAACCTGAAACTCCTAGGAAGGCTCGTATATTGCGTAATGTTTTTGGTTGTGTAAAGTTTAATATTGGTTGTATGTTTGATTGTAAAGGCTTAATCCCTTCAGTTGAGACCTTGTGACCTAATATTTCAATTTCTTTATAGAAAAATTTACATTTTTTTGTGTTTAATTTTAAATTTGCTATGTCTAATTCATTTAAAACGGCTTCTAGGTTAATTAGTTTATCTTCAAATGTTGGTGCAAATACGATCGTATCATCCAAATAAGAAAGGCTCTTTGAAAATAGGTGTTTTGCCAAAATTTTGTTTAGATTTTTCTGGAATATTCCAGTTGAAACCTTCAGTCCCTGAGGGAGTCTGGTAAATCGTAGCATTCTGTCTTGTGTTCTAATCGTTAACAGTGGTTTACTTTCTTCATGAACTTGTAATTGGAAGAAGGCATTTTTCAAATCTAGTTTTGTAAAGTATTGTGAGTTAGTTAAGCAACTGAACATTAGTTGCAAACTTGGTATGGGGAAATTTTCGTTTTTTATTTGTTCATTAACTTTCCTAAAATCTGCTACTAGCCTGTGAGTATTATCCTGATTTTTGACTATAAATGCTGGTGACGCATATTCTGAAAAATTTGGGCATTCTTCTAAAATTCCTGCCTTAACTAAGTTGTCTAATTCTTGGTTTAATATTTCTCTTTCCTGATTGCTTTGTCTGTAGGGTGGTACGATTACCCCTGAATTTCCTGGGATAGTCTGTATTTTTACTGGTTTTATGTTGGCTGGTGTTAGGTCCCTGACCTCTGTTGTGAATATATGTTTATGTTTTTTTATTATTTCTGTAACTTGTCTGTGTTGTGTCTCGGTTAAATTTTCACTAATTTGAAATTGCACTCCATTTTTATCATAAATTTGTTCTTTATTTGAGTTTTCCTGTAGTGTAGGCGGTGCGGGTGTGATTTTTTTGTTATAGTTTTCATAAATTTGTGGTTCCTCTTTATTTTTATTTAGATGGCCTATAAGTGTTCTAGGAAGCAGTGTTTGCGGTCTTTTTGACGCATTGTATATATGAACATAGTATTGATTGTCTTGATTTGATATATAGGCATGAATTTGTTTTTGCTCCCTTAAGTGTCTGTCCGTTTCAAAGTCCATGTGCTCATTATAATTTTCTATCGTTTGTATACATAAACTCTGTCCCGATGCAATTTTAATGTGTTCATTAGTTCTTATTTCTGGGTTGCTTATTATGTTGTGATTTATTATTAAACGTATATTTTTCAAATTTTCCAACCACGATTCATTCATCTCTATTATACATTCTTTGTTATTTGCTTTTAGGGTTATTTTTTTGGTCTATCTTCGCTTGATTTGCTAGTAGAAAGTTATTGCCTAGTATAATTTTTGCATTTATTCAAAAAAAATGATGCAACATAAAATTTATTTGTGAAATTCATATTATTTATTTTAAATGGTAATGTTATCTCTCCATGGATCTTTAGATTATTGTTTGTGGCAGATTTTATTATTGTATTAGTTTGACATGTTAGTGGTTTTTGTTTTACTAGATCATAATTACATATGGATACATTGGCACCTGAGTCTATGATTGATTCAATGTTTAATTCATCTAATGTGTCAAATGTTACATCTATTGTGCAAACTCTTGAATTTTCAGATTTGTTTAAAAATAGGGTATTATATACATCCCATGTTACATCATTTTCCGATTTCCTAGCCTTAGGCACACCATTTTGGTGTAAATATTGTTTATGAAATATACTGTATAAATCTAGGGCACTTTGTTTTTGCACGGATTGCTGTAATTCAATCGCGTTTACGCCATTGTGTTTCTCGTACTGACGGTCTATGGCGATCTCCGTTACGGTAATATCCTGAGGCAAGTATTGTGTTCCAACGTTGACTGAAGTTGGTGGCATTTTGCTTGCGTCATGTAAATTACAGGTCGTTTGTGTGTACTTCTGCTTTCTTAATGAAACGGAATACTGTCTTCTGTCACTGACCTTTTTGTTGTCTTGTGTAAGTAAATGCAAATTGGTTTTTTGTGTATGTCCTATGTTTGTTTTTTGAAAATTGGCGTTAGTTTTGCTCGTGTGTTTTGGGGTTGTATGGCTATTTTCTCTTCTAGTCCCCCATTTATCCCATTTTTGGTTGAATGCTAATTTGGAGTTTGCGTTGGCATAACATTGTTGAATTGTGTGGCTTTTACAATTTGAGTGAAATTGTTGATTTACATTGGTATAAGGCCTATTTTGATTTTTCATGTATAGTGGATGGGGTTTTCTTTTTAAATTGAAAGCGCTTTCGCTGTTTGAGTGATTGTCCATTTTACATATGTTACAATTATACTGTCGTAAGAAATATTTGTCTGTATGGCGATTATTTTCATTGCTAATTGAGCGCATTTGTCTTGGCCTGTGTTGGACATTATAAAGTTGATAGTGGTTTATGAATCCTGGTCTTATTTTTGTATGTCTGTTGTTAAATTGCCTGTTGTTGTTATATCGGGGTGTTTCATTTTGATAACGTTGTTGAAATGTGGTTGGTTTTTGGTCTCTTTGACTTATGTTTACCCCTAATGTGTATATGATGTCCGTGAGTTCTTCTAGCTTACTTGACATTGTGTTTACGGTTTCAAAATCTGTGTTACTTCTGTTATTTGTGTTTGCCATAATTCTTAAATGTTTCTGTTTATTTAGGGTTTGTTGAAATTCTTGGTATTCAATTTTTCTTAAGTTTTCTTGTAGTTGGTCGAGTGTTTTATTTTCCATTGTTATAATGCGTTCGAAAATTTCAGGTCTTAAACCTTGTATTACATAAGATATTATTTGTGTGTCTCCTAAATTGGGATTCATTTTTCTGCAAAGAGCCTGTATTTGTAAGTAAAAGTTTATGGATGTTTCTGACTCTGTTTGAGTTTTATTTGCTAACAAAATTTGTAGTTTTTGGCTCTGTGCTACTGGTGTAAAAATATTTAATAATTGTTTCTTTGCATTTTCCCATGTTATTTCCCCCTCTTGATTTGTTTGTATAAAGCTTTTATACCAATTTAATGCTGATTTTTCAAGATATGTAGGCAATAAGTTTATTTGTGTTTTTGGTGTCCAACTGTTTGCTCTTGATGCTACCTCATATTGAAATATAAATGATTGTATGTCTTCAGTTGGTAAACCATTGTATTGTGAGGGCTGAATTAAGGGTGTTTTTTCTTTCTTCTCCATTGTGTTTTTGTTTTTGTGATTGGTGCTTGTTTATTTATTTATTCCTATGTATCTTATTCCCTTTTTGTATGCTTAAATGTTATGCTTGCTAAATTTAGCTTTTTTTTTACTTATTTATAATCATATATAATTACTTAATCAGACGAAATCATATACCAGATCTTTAAATTATATTTATTTTTCAATTCTTATTCTATACACAGCTCATTTTGTATCTCTGTAATTATCTCTACCACATATATACTGTATTCTTGTAAATTTGGCGCCTCCACCATGTAAGGTTATTTTGTATAGTGAGGTTAAATTCTAATTGTTTGTCGTTTTCTTATCTTAAACGTCATGCACATTTAATTACTTATAGATTTGGAGCCTCCACCATGTAAGACTTATGATGGGTGACTCTTTATCATGTAAGTTTTGAATAGTAATATTTTCAAGTTTTGGGGGCTCCACCAGATCCTTCTTACGGATCAAATTTTAGCTTGGCATGTGACGTACTCCTAAGAACTGGGTAGAAATAAGTACAAAGACCTTTTCACAAAATTATTAAATATATTCTGAATTTTCTGAAAATAATTCCTACAGTGATTATTTTTCACAAAATAATTAAATACATGTAAATCTGATACCATTAATGTTTCCTCAATTTATATTTTCGAAAGTAATAAAGTGAAAGTTTACATTCGTCTAAGGAGGGCGGTGCTAGTCATTTAATTTCCCGCTCTCCTAACATTTAAATCTATATGTCTTATTTTAATGATTGAATCTGAAATTACTTCTAATTACTAGTACATAATAAAATCTGATACTACAAAATGTATTATATTATTTATAGATACTTACAAAATGTATTATATTATTTATAGATTTATTTGAAAGATATTAAGTTGCTTTGGTGACTGATTTCGATTACTTATGAGGTGTTTTAAAACCCTCTCTTCAGTTAATCCTAATAACCAGTCCCAATACAATTATTTATTAATAAATGGTTATTTATTTATTTTGATTTATTTTAATGTTACTTCTGATACACAATACTCTGGATATGATTTCGTTTGTTATTTAATTTTAACTCTCGAGATCTGTCTTAACAATGAAATGAAATATTAATGCTACTTACATAATTTTCTGTTCCCACTCTCACAAACTTTGCACTTTTATTTTATTTTTACAAACTCCACTTATTATTGACTTTAATTTATTTTACACTTCACTACCGCACTCTATTCCTTGGTTTGGATGGTTCCTGGATCCATTTGATGTATCTAACTTGATTGAAAACTTTGTTTAATGATTATATTTTACTTGGATGATTTATCTTTGGTTACTGATGATGAAGTTACTTTATTAAATAATTGATGTAAATTAAAAATGATGCATCTCGAAAGGTTTGGTCTAGGTGTTGATTGATTGAATTCTAGTTGATGACAGACCTCGTGTTCTCTCCAAAATTTCCCCACCACACAGTTTCACGCATTCTAATTTGTTTTTGATTGGACTGTTTGAATTTTATATTGTTTTGATTGGCTTTCCAGTTTTACAGATTTGGCAGTATTTATCGCGTGTCTGCACTCGTTGATTCACACAGAATAACGCAAAGCAGTGTATTTATGTCTTAAGTAATTTAAGCTGGTACATCCGTTGTAACTTCCTGTTGAAATAATCTTACTCACAAAGCTAGTCTGGCCTGTTTCTGTAGATTCATTTATTATGGATTTATTTAAAATGTATTTTATAATATATTATTATAATTATTTTGTTGATGCTGATGTTAAAGACATTGTGTGTTGGTGTTCCAAGTATTGGTGTTTACTTACCAATACTTACAGGTAGTTAATTATTGTGGAATCAGTAATATTCAAGCAAGCTTTCATGTCATTGTAATTTTTCACATTAATACTACTCAATCCCTTACATCCAGTTTTCCTTTGCATACCCTCGTATCCTTATACTTTCGGAGTTAAAAGCTCACTACATTGCCTTTTAACTTTTTCTATAGTTTCAACTTTTTTGTCGGGCGTAATACATTGTATTTTACCTATAGCGTTAAAATATTTAGGCTAATGTTCGAATGTTGACATCATCGTTGTGAAAAACGTGTTGGATAAAGGCACCTTAATTTTCTTTGAGTTAATTTTCTTAATTAATTCGTGATGATCCCGCAGTTATCAATGCATGATTATATGGCATTGCTTCGTTATATGACGCACACACACCCATTCAAGAAAGCATGTTGATTAAATGTATGGACCCACACAAGTGCTAATCTAACTTGTAGGGGTGACATAAAGGATCTAGGTTTTATTTGAAATAATTTTCCGTATAAAGGCATCTAATGTTTTTGGGATTAAATTTTCGCTTCCGGACCTAATGTCTTTTGTATCTGGGTATGTACGATAGTTGCAAGCCATCTTTTGAATATTCTTCTTGATGATATCAGCCGCAGCTAAAACTATTCTAAGCTTTTCTTTTTCCGGATCGCTCTTCCTTTTTTTTTTACCAATTGTCCATGATTTTGTGTGCAGAGTCTGATAAACACACAATGTTTTTTCGACCAGAAACATTGGATACGGTACTATAATGCGGTCTTTAAAGTGCTCTTTCAGCTGATATTTTAAATGTTTATCAGAATATAAGTTTTCTTTCCCTGAAAAGTCAGCCATGATTTCTTGTAATTCTGTAACAGTGTACTGGCTTCATTTCCTTGTTCAATAGTTTTACAAAGTAATAAAAAGTTGTCTTCATCCATCCTCGGTCTAACTACAGCGTGTTCGCCTGATGTTGATTTTTGAAAAGTATCATGACATTGTTTATGGTAACGTGCCTCAGGTAACTCTTAACATAACACTCCTTACTCTTTCCTCCCATTCATCATTTCGCTCATCAAATATTTTAAGTAAATTTTATTTTATTTCTATTGTTGCTACAAGGCGAATTTCCTTCCTACGTTGCACAGCTCACTTTAAATTAATTACTGCGCTTTTTTCACAAATGAGGCAATTGGTTTTAAAATCAAACTTCTGGCAAATATTCCGTAGAAAAGTTCTTAAAGTTGAGTGAAATGATTCATCGAGTCTTTCTGATGATGAGGTTGCAGCTGTAAACTTGTTGGCCTCTGTGTACAAGAACTGTTGTTTTTCCTTCAATTCTTTCATGCAGCCCATCCCGTCTTCTTAAACTAGCTTCAGTTATTAATTTTATACCTTTTGTAACCACTACTGTATCTTCTTCAAAATTTTCGTTACATAGAATACAAAAGAAATCAGGATTATCCATTTTAACGATGATTATCACTATTCAACACAAAAATCCAATCAATTAGAATTTAAAAAAATAGAGGAAGAATAATAGTATATCAAAATATAGTTAAATAAATTTTTCAGGTACCTTCAGATTAAACAAAGAGAAAATGTTTTCTTTTGAAAAGGTGATGGATTGTCACTAAACAATGTAAACCACGCAAAAAAAAACAATAATGATAACACTGGAACACTCACCAAACAACTGATTCGTTTAGCTGGGTTGACGTTGATATCCGAAATTTCACACACTAACAATACACTCCCCCCCCTCCCCCAACCCAAACTTAGTAGAAATGGTGAATAACAGTTGGCGGCACGCATTGATCTTAAATTTTCCGAATCCTGACACGTTAACAAGATACCCCCTCCTCCAATCCAAACTTGATAGCATTAAAATAAAATAATGATTTTATATTTAAAAAAGTAATAGGTTAATACCACTTTATATAAATTTATAGAAGTTAAACTAAAATAGTGGGAGTAGATTAGCTTACTAAGCTCCCGGCTGGGTGGCGGCCGCATAGCTCCAGTAAATAAGAAAGCAACCGGAAACGCAAGCGCTTCTCTCTATAACCTTATCTAAACAGTGCAATTTCTTGCAACTGAGCGCTTTGACATTGCCTCAAACCATTTTATAAATCCATCTTTTGTAATTAAGTGCTGAAAAAAAAACTGAATATTCTTTATAAAATTTCGGATCTGGCTTGCAAATTACTTTTCATTATTAATGTTTTATTGTGTTAGGAAAAAAATTCAAACTTTGTACTTACAAAATGTCAATTACGTAAAAGAAAAACATTTAAAAAAATCTAAAATGCAAAACGGATGCGTATTGTAATTGTGCTTAAAATGAGACCTTGCTAACAATTTTATGATAAAAAATAAATGTTTTGAAATTTAACATTGCTCTTATGAGATAAAAATCCAAGATGGCCGCCACTACAGCAGACCCTTAAATGGCAATTGCTTGCGTCTATATTATTCAGGAAATGTTTTGTTATATTATATCGTTGGAAAGCTTAAAAGATGCACTACAAATTTTATTTAAAGTATTTTTTTAAATTACCATCAGCAAAAAAGTTGAGAAAGGAAAACTAAAGAAAAAATATATTTTTCAAAGAAAAAAATCGTTTTTTAGCAAATAGCTGCTAAACTGTTGACCCTAGGTAAAACTACCAAGATACCTTTTTTAAAGACAATCACTTAATGAAAAAAATGGCATATAGAAGTTACGCATTGGGATATTAACAACGGAGATATGAAGCAAAACCTAACTGCTTGGAAAATGAACTTCAAATGGGGTGGGGGGGGGGGTTAGCACAAGGGGGAGGGGCGGGGACTTTTGGGAAAATGTACCTATTGGTGAGTTTTAGCAACTGACAAAAATTCAGCTTGTCTCTAATTTCTTCCGACACATGGTAATTTTTCGCCTTCATTGCCTGGGCTAAATTATGCGCAGAAGGTATTTAGATAATTTCCTGCATGGGGAACCACGGGAACTGACAATAGGCCTAAGAGGGACGTTAGGTTTATGTATTTTAGGTAGGCCATACATACAACCCTTTCCCGTGCGAAACACTTGCACTATATGAAACAATAGGGAACTACCCCTTCCTGTTGGCCACGCCTGAACACTCTGACCAGTTGTCAGTCTCTCTTCAACTTGTAAACTAGACGCTTGCCATCAATTGCGTGTGCTTAGTGTATGAATTGTGTTGTGTCTGTGGTTGGTGTGTTTGACTTCTCAGTCTTAGCTCTGAGATCCATCATGTAGATATTTAAGGTTAGTATTAATTTGTGGTTTTACTTTGTTCACCCTTACATAGGCCTAGTTGCCTAGGTTTATGTACCGTTAGTTTTAGTCACTTGATAACGGGAATTGATTTGTATTCCCGAAACGTCGTGTTTGATTATTTAACACACAAATGATGGCAAATGTCCGAACAAGTAATTATAATAAAATTCAACATCCATCATTAACAAACAATAACTTCAAACAGAAATAGATTGTTTGTAGATTTGGAATTCTTCTAAGACATTCATAATTGGCCCTTTTGAAATTTATGAAAAATTTGCATATTGCTAACTATATTGGAATAATTATGGCCTGTTTCTAATAGATGTTCAACAAATTTAGGTTTTATTGGGTTAAGGTTTCTTTTCGGCAAATGTTCTTTAAATCTGGTTCTAAACGATCTTCCCGTTTGGCCAATATAGTGTTTAGGGCAATTGTCACAGGATATTTTATATACGCCGCTTGCATTGAATGGGCATTTTTCTTTACTTCTAGGTTTTAATGCATTTCCTAAATTATTTCCTGTTTTGAATGCTAAAGTGTAACCTTGTTTTTTAAATATCCTTCCTGCGACATTCTCTAATAGTCCATGGAATTCCGTGCTAAAATACTTAGTTTTTCTTTTATGGTAGGTTTGCATGTCTTAGTTTTACTCTTCACTAATTTGTCAATTATTCTGTGGACGTAGCCATTCGAAACTGCGATCTGTTTTATTATATTAATTTCTTGGTTATAATCAAATGTATTCATGGGTACGGCGAGAGCTCTTTGTACAGAGCTGGAATAGGCTGCTATTTTGTGGTTATGAGGATGATTAGATGTTGCATGTATGGTATGGTCAGTCTGTGTTGGTTTCCTGTATACTTTAAAATTGAATTTGTTGATTTTTTAGTTATGGTTAAATCTAGGAAATTAATGCTATTGTTTGTTTCTATTTCGTTGGTGAATTTAAGTGATGGGTGTATTCCATTTAAGTAGTTGGTGAACATTTTTAACTGTCTTAAAATGGTGAACAGACACCGTGAACAGACAAATGGTGTCATCAACGTATCTGTAGTAAAATTGTATATCTTTTTGAAATTGATTTGAAGTATTCAATATGTATTTAGTTTCTATATAATTTAGAAATATTTCTGCCATTTCGCTAGAGAGTGGAGAACCCATGGCTAATCCTTTGTTTTGTATGTAAAAAACATTGTTAAAAACAAAGTAGTTTTGTTGTAAGCACGTATTAAGGAGCAAGATGAGTTCGTTCAATCTGTCGTGTTCCATGATATTATTGTCTAAAATGTTGTTTTTTATAATTTCTATTGTTTCAGATATTGGGACATTTGTGTAAAGGTTTTCTATATCAAATGAAACCAGTATACTGTTTTTATTTATTTATATATGGTTCAATTTATTAATAAGGTCTAAGCTATTTCTTAGTGAATAATTATGGATGAAAGTTATATTGTTACTCAATATTTGATCAAATTTTTTCGACAGCTTGTACGTGGGAGCGTTTATGAAATTGACTAAAGGTCTTATAGGGCATTCAGCTTTATGGATTTTTAGGAGAGATCTTAATTTAGATGCGGATGGTTTGATCATTTTTGTGCCGTTATTCGAGTCGCGCGCCATCTAAATCTTACTTTCGTCAAAAACTTCGTAATATGCAGTCTACTTTACCGACACCACTCGCGCTCTTATAGTCTCCCTTTTTTCCCGCAAAGCAGCACTCAACAGACAACGGTTGTTTATAACGTCATAACCAGCCAGCTGTTATGTCATGTGACCGGTTTTAGACAGGGTTGTAGTTCTGTTAAGGCAGCCATTGATTCTTTGTTCATTCTAGTCAACCGACGCAATGCCTTATTCCTTTATGCAGTTTTATAATTTGTAAATGTCTTAGTCGGGAGTTTAAGGACTGTGCGTTAATTATCTAAAATGTTTTTGTGTTAAGACCTATTCAACCAATTCCAGGTATGTAAACGCTATATTACCAAATCAAAAATGTCTTGGTTTTTCATGTTTGTTATAAAACATTACCTTGTAAGTTTTGGCAATGAACTTAAGTTTACATTTAATATTATAAATAATATTTCAAATTCATTAAGTATAATTTAATATCTATGTTATTCAATTTTTCTTTCTTTGAATACTTTCAGTACAGCCTAAATATTAAATTAATGTAACCTGCCTATTTTCAAACTCAAGCCTAGCTTAAGGCAATTTATGTAATCTTTTGTTATAAATTTAAAGCCATGAAGTAGAGCTGTGTAACTTTGAACAAATAAGAACATTTTAAAACCTATCATTCAAATTATAATATGTCTGAAATATATTGAGCATATAAGCAATGAGCATTTTGAAGTTTAACATGTGCTTTGTGAACATGTAGTAACAGTTAAAGTAACATGACAAATAGTAACAAGTTAACTTTGGTTAAATCTTGAATTAACAGTTAACATTTTGTTTTAACCCTGCTTGTTAAACACTTATCAAAAATAATATAAAGGCAAACTTTTAGCCTAAAGGCTGTTCACTATGTTTTGGTTTTAAAGCCTACTTTAATGCTAAAAACATGTTATTTTGTTTTACATGCAGTGTATAACTGGTCCAAGAACAACATGGACACTTAGAAATGTTCTGCTTCTAAAACCTGCTTCTAAAATCAATGCAGTTTTACTGTTTAATTACAGCGACAGTGCCTAGTGTTTTGAAATAGGTACCATAAAATTACCAAGTACCTTAAAGCATAGCTATGAACTCTATAAAAAGGTTGTACTAAAATCTGCAGTGAACATTCTCACAAACTGTTTTTTGAATAGGCTGTGTAATATTTGTTGTCTTGTTAAAAATTTATAATATATATAATATATGTTTTTTGTAAATCAATTATTATTGGGAGGTGCGCTATAGCAATTTTTGGAACCACAGTCCTCAAAGGACTTTCAATCGAAATTATATATCTTTTTTTATAGAGAGACGTCTCACCACATCATTAAATGCCATTATTTTTTATTATTTAATTTTACTTAGCTTTAAAGTTGGCCAACAAAATAAATGTTACTTATTAATAAATCCATGGTACTATATGTTAAATTTTGTAATTTTGTATAATTAATAAATTTTGTATAAATTTGTAATTATTATTAATGGGGAGGGTTTTTCAACTTTTAAATTTTTAGGGAGGGACCTTTTGAATTTAACTAAATATATTTTGTAAAACAAACCTTTTTTTTAAAATTTATTTTTCTGTAACTAAGGGCATGTAAATTTTCATTCTTTTGTAACTAAGGGCATGTCATATTTTTCTATTTTTGGTCAATAAACCTAAATCTAATCTAGCTTTTTCTTTATTGAGTTGACCTCAATATATCATAACAATTTTGTGAGTGATCAGCTAAGACATTTCTGCAGTTTGGCGAGTATTGTTTTCAAGGTAAGTCTTTTGAACATGTACAGTCTATGTGGTCCAGTATAGCTTCCGTTTTATTTTTTCGTCGTTATCTAAGACTGGTACATTTTTAATTGCCTAATTTGGTTTTTGTCGAAAATGCGGTTGCATGAATTGATAGCGGTTTTTATTTGTTTGTTAAACCTTTCAGTAGCATCAGTTTTTAGTTTAGTTATATTATTTTCACTAAAAAAGTTTTCTTTTTTTTCTATGTAGTTACGATTAGATAATATAACTAAGGTGTTTCCTTTATCTGCTTTAGTGACAATGGCATCGAGTAATTGTAATTTCTGGCTATATGTTGCTCATCATCGTAGCGGTTAGGTTTATTTACATTTACTAAACTATCAGAGACTAACTTTGAATCGCACTTATCGCTAACCAAACATCTGGTTACGTTTTATTTGTTCTGTGGCAAACATTGGACAGCTGCTTCGATGCTGATATTGAAGTGTTTGGTTGAAGTTTTCACGTTTTGGCTTGATGTTGTGCTTCAAACCTTTGTTAAGTAAATCCATTTCCGGTTTACTGAATTTTATATTTGTTTTGTTCAAAACGCGTGGGTGAAAATTATGGGTATCCATGAATTGTGATATAATTTTATGTTCCTTTTTATTGTTAATATTCTTCAATCTCGTAAATTTCTTAATCAAGGTTTTCTTTTTTTTAGAGATTCTAATTTGTACATATTTTTCAACGGAATCTAATAATTGATCAAATTCAATTTTTGATAAATTTTTAGTGAGTAGTAGGTGTGTGTTATAAATTTCGTTATTTAAAAAATGTTTTTTGCCATGTAGTAATTTAATTTTTGTATTTAACCAGATTTGTTCAGCAATTAATTTAGCTTTTTGTCCAGCTTTCGAAGAAGATTTACACGAATATAGCTTGGTAAAATATTATGAGCTTTGCACAGTTTATTAAACTTAATATTCTGAATTGTGTTGTGATTCCTAAATGATGCACAAGCTTTTCAATTCCTTCTCTATAAAAATCTGCCGCCTTACCACTGGTTTACACCGGCATGAAGGTCTGCGTCACTGTTAAAACGTTGTGTTGCAAGCCAGGTCTTCATCGCTGGAAAGGGGGGGGGGGGGAAATCTTTGGGCGCCAGATCCGGACTGTACGGTGGGTGATCAAACATCTCCCATCCAAGAGCTCCCGATTACGATTAACCTTGTGAGGAAGTGTGATGTCATGGATTTTTGCAATATATATTCTGCCATTTTTGATTTATCGACTAGGCCTAATTGCACGTTATTTTTATGTTCTTTTGTTCTAATGTTTAAATTGATTTTTGTCTTGCCAATATATTGCCTATCATACTCATATTTAATACTGTAAGTACAGTTTTTAGAATCCTGTGAGCCATTTTTAGTTTGGACGAGGTCTAACAGTGCTTTGTGTTAAAAACTGTACTACATAGATGTTTAAGGATAGTGGTACATTTTAGTTATACATTATTTTCTTTAACATAGGCCTAGATCTCTAGGTTTATGTTTCCTAGTTTTTAATCACTTGATTCATATTCTCGAAACGCCGTGTATTAATTTTAACACACAAAAGATCTAAATTCCCAAATAATCAATAATAATAAAATGAATTTTTGCGCCACATTCAAGGAAATCAACCAAAAGCACTTCCTCAACATCCCAAAACACAGTTGCCATAATCTTTCTGGCTGACAACTTGCAAACATTTTACTCGTTTTCTGGAAGTACTTGTGTTGTCTTATATCACGGACTTACTTTTTGTCTCGCAATTGACGTGCTTTACCCACGTCCTTATATCCTGTTACGATACAATTGAGAAGTGCGTTACCATCCTTGCCGTAGGCTTTGAGGAAATTCAGCAATGCAGCAAGACGATGTTTTTTGTAGTCTTCAAACAAGATTTTTGGCACCCATCTTGCACAAAACTTGTGATAACCAAGCTTCAGTTTGTCGTTGATTTTCATCGTCAGTTCATCAGTCAACAGACTAGACCTACCACCCCTCATCATGAACAGTCCATCCGTTTTTAAACTGAATGCACCACTGTGTCACTCCACTTTCTCCTATTATTTTGTCTCCGTACACCTCACAAAGTTGCCGATAAAATTCAATTGGTTTGAATTTTTTTGCCAGTAAAAACATAATCACTGAAAGCACCTCGCAACTCATAATGTTTTGTATTGAAGCACACATTTCAATAATATACAACGAGCAACGTGGAAAAGTCACAGTTCACATGCTATGACGCTTGTTGCATACTGACTGAAGAAACCTGTTGATGTCAGAAACCTGTTGATGGATCTATTCCGATCCATCGTTATGCTAGGCACACATTAGTAAACCAGTGGTTGAAATCTAGGATGGCAGTTTCTACAAAGATGGAATTGAAAAGCTTGCACAGCTTTATGATAAGTGCCTCATTATGAATGTTGACTATGTAGAAATAGTTTAAGATTGTCTTTTCCAATGTAGTAAGTATTCATTGTTGATAGCCTTAGAACTACATATATTTCTGTCAAATGTAGTCTGTATTTCTACTTTACCTTTTATGTGGCTCAACTTCAAATTTATTCATTCAATGAATTTATAAATTCATTCAAAGATTCATAATCTTAAATGAAAAATTGAATTTTGCTTCCAATTGCCTTTATGATCTAATATTTTGCCAACAACATAAAATCAAAGAAACATAAGAAAATCTAGTAGGGCACAAGGTACAATCTAATAACAATTGAACAGAGCTGCACCTTATTCTTTCCAAATCAGTGTTGGAGGAAGTACACTAGAATTAGGTACCTTTCAAGTGCAACAAAGTTGAACAAATTTATTTATTTATGTGACGCGTACGAAAAATGTATTAAATAAAGCAGGCTTAAACTTAATAGATAACAAAATAGACCATTTTTATGTGAACATTGATAAAAGTGTATTATATACATATATGACATTGGGCATGGGTGATCAAAAATGTAATGTATAAACAATAACTAAGAACAGAGCGTATTAAACCAGAACCTAGTACTGTCGAGTACTGTTGAATAAATGTGAGGTGTACATTTATTTTTATTTAAATGAGTTTTTTTTGTTATTTGGCATCGAGTTTTGTAGCCACAAAGTATGTACATTTCTACGAGTACATTAAGTTTCTACGAGTAATTCGTCAGGATTGATGTGATATGTATTAACGATATGTGAAAAAGATTAACATTGCCGCCTAAATTGTAACATAGAGATTGCATTGTGCAATACCTATGCTATGACGTAAGGGTGCGAGATGCGCAAAGAATCATTGATTCATGTCATGTTGCATAGATTGGATCATATGTGAATTGGCAGAGGACAAAAGGTAAACAAATAGAGTTTGAGGTTAAGTGAATCTTTTTGTTTTGATTTCAAAGTAAAGTGATTTTTGTTAAAGTATGTTTTCTATTGCAATTAAATAATGATGTAAATAATAACTAAACAATAATTCACATATATATTATCTTTTTATTAAATAAAATAGTTTTTTGAATTTTTTCAACTTAGAATAATTTTGAATTCCTCATATTTTTTAACCTTTTATAAATAAACTTTTCATTTTTATAACGCTTAACGTTATAACTGACAGATTAAAAATCACATCACTTTCACTTTATTCATATATATATATATTTATTTGTTAATGTCCGAAATGTTGAAACAATTGAAATGTTTTAAAGTACTCAAATTAATTGAACCTAGTCCTGGAAGATAAAAGTGAAAGTTAAAAACCCAATAAATAATTAAGAAGATCATTTAACTGTCTAAAATATGCACACTATCAACCAATGATGCAATGTGAAATATAACCTCCATAACTGAATGCAGTAATCTGTGAGCTCTTAATTTGATTGCAACTTTAAAATATCAATGAAGAAATATTCTTTTACTTATTAAGAACTAAACACCTTATCATGGTATAAAATTAGAAAAAGTGGAACTACGTGCAATTTTTAAGAGTACCAATAGATTGTTATTCTGCCCGCTAAAGGATTAAATAAGGCCAAACCCTTTTGTGACCTACAGTTTCTTTTGTGATAGTTATAAATTTGCCCCTCCCAAAAATTGAGAGAAATTACAATTTTCGAACGGTACCTTCATCTTGAAACATGTCAAATTAAAGTGTATAAAAAGTCAAAATTAATGCCACTTACAAAATATTTTTTTGATGACCCTAACCAGAGTTCCAGGATCTCACTTAGGGATGGACAAGTATTAATTAATTGTAATTGAGCCATACTTCATTTAAAGTATTTACTACTACTGTACTACATGAACATAGTTTTTCACGAATAACCGCATTTACAGTATAGTAATAAACGAGATGTTGATGAGTTTCATTTTCATTACATAAATTTTTCATTGATAAAAATACTCTCAATTATTCAATTGATTTCATTACATTATTAAAAAAAAAAGGTATTACGATGAAATTTGATATACTGTCGCGAGCACGAAATAAGGCGGGTGAGAATTTTTGCGTTGTTGCCAGATATGGGACTGGCAAAGCGAGGAGCGGTCTAGAATCGCTTGCTCTGCGTCACGATCTGGCAACACTGGATGGTCGGAATGCAAAAAAGGTCAGATTATCAGAAATACACAAATTTACTGTAAAATAAACAATCTCTGAATATTTAATTAAAGAGTAAAGTGTTTAAGTTTCACTCATGACACGTTGAAAAAACACACAACCACAGACACAATGTAAATCAAATACAGTGTAACGAACGTAGCACTGTCGTAAAACCAACGAACAATAAACACTAAAAACTACACAGCACAGAACAAAAAATATGCACAACGACAGACACGATACGAGAGAAAACGGAGCACTAACAGCAAGTATGTAACACAATGGCGTGACGGTGGTAAGTCACCAAGTTCGGCTCGAGCACGGTCGGATCAACTGGAGCGGGAACCACCGAGGGCGGAACGAGAGGGGTTCTACTGTAATTTATAGAAAAATAAGGACTTGTGAGCTGTCACCTCTTTTCACGGCCCCTCCCTCTAATTGATAGTTTTATTCGAGCAATATTTCTATTGAGTATTTGTCACGTTATTATTAATACCATTTTGATGAATATTTTGGGATAGTTGGTGTACAGCCTTGACTTGCGAGTAATTTGCACTATCATGTGTTAAAGTTAGATTATTTTTAAAATTAATACAGTTGTTTCATAATTTGTTTTTGTCATTATTTTCCTACAGGTATACAAATGTAATCAGGAATGCAATCACATAAGAGAAGTATGCAGGTTGGAACCCAGTGATAAGTATTACACGGATTGTAAAACTGGTGCTAAAGTAACAGTTATACATTGTTATAGTGATGGACTCACTTGTAATACTGAGAAACAATTGTGCAAATCTCCATGCAACATGGTATTACCATGTGGACATCAGTGTGAACAGCTATGTTCAGAACCATGCATCTGTAATGTAGAGGTAAGTTAGATGTAAATTTATTTCAAACCATTAAATCAACAAAGTGTCTTAACACAAATACCGGGTTTCAAAAAATGTACCTGCCTTTTAATTTTGTTGCTATTGAAGAATATGAAGATGGAAATAGCAAATCACCTGATAATTGGAAACATCTGATTTTCACTGATGTTTGTCATTTCCTTTGTAATACATGTCATATACCAAATGCCATCTTTAATAAATTACTACATAGCCTATAGATCAGAATATAATTGTCAATAGAAAACTAGTCAAAAACAGTAACCTACAATTAAAAAGGGGAACCTAACATATAGTAAACAAACTTTCAACAAAACTAACCTAGATGTTATCAAAATTAGTTGGGTTAGGGGGTATCTGGACCCAAGGGGTAATAGTTTTCTCGTATTTGAATTTCTTATGCCGTCTTCCGCTTGATTTATAATCGGATACTGATTCGGATCGGCCTACTGGATTCTTGATTTCAAATGTTAATCTTCTTCGAATGATTTCTTACTGGGTTGATATTTTAATTTGCGTGGATGGATATATTAATTTCGAAACGTTTTGATGTTTGATGAAGGTCGGGAAGTATTTTTAATTAAATGCAATAGGGTCGAAAGTCGTGATTTGACGTTGTTTTAAGTCTTGTTAAGCATATAAGCGTACATCGTATATTTATATTTCGTATTTCTCAGTACTTATTTTTGTTATTGTTATATATATTCAGTAAAATTAGTGTTTTAGTAAAAAAAATATGGAGGTTTTTTATCAAACCTGTAGGTGTACCTGTATATATACTCAAATTTTATATTTATTCAGGTGACCAATATATTACCAGATTGTGGACATATGATTACATCATCTTGTGATGAATTCACTAGACACAGAACGTTTTGTGAAGAACCAGTGTCAGGACTCTTTGAATGTAGACAATCTTGCACAGGGAAGTGCGGAGGACGAGAATGTAGACGATCTTGCAAAATTAAGTGCGGAGGATATTGTCAGCTTATTGAATGTCAAGAGGAAATTCTAAGAGAAACAAAGACTGAATGTGATCATGATAATGTTTTGATAAAATGTTACTTGTTTAGAAAAGGTTGGTAAAATAATTAATATTTTAATCTACTTCTTCTGTTATTATTACAACTTATAGTCCAGGGAATAGAGATGTTCTACCTTGCAAAAGGTCGCATATTTCTAATTATTTTATATGTTTTATACAGAGTGTTCATAAATTCCCTTTATTATTTTTGTTATTGAAAATAAGTTAACAAAACTTTGTACAGATAGCGCCAATTAGCATGGAGCGCGAAGAGGGGAGTGTGCAAGTCTCCTACGCCGGCTCCACTAGTCTGGAGAACATTTCCCCTCTCGCGGCGGAGTACGGTCAGAGCACCGCTTCACGCATTTGTCTGCCGCCTGCCTACCTAACTCATATCTGCTCTGTAGTCGTATTGGTGGTGACTGTACTGAAGACTCACAGTCGAGAAGGAGAGGGTAAGACGTTACAGCGCATGCTCAAGTGACGCTTCACAGTGCCTGGCACTATCTGTAAAAATATCTTGTGTTGCATAACAGGACAAATTTTCTGACATACGTGAACCTTTATGATTTTGGGGGACTTGAGGGCAGTAGGGGGAATCAAATGTAAAGGTAAATCATGTAATACACCATTGAAAAGCTTATTAAAAAAGAAACAGAATGGCGCAAACTAGAGCTTAGTATCTTGCTTTGTTTCAAAGTAATTGACAATCAAAGTTCTGAAAAATGATACTGTTATCATAGCATCAAAGCAGGTTATTAATTTGTTAATATTAGGAATAAGTAGATTGTATGTTATTTTCCACAACTTTGATTGCCCATTAGAGGGTCAGATATATAAAAAAATGTCCCGTTATGCAACACAAGATATATACAAAGTTTTGTTAAATTATTTTCAGTAACAAAAATAATGAGGGGGGGGGGTAAAAGGGACTTTTTGAACACTCTGTATATCGGGTCTATAGTAAAAAACACAAATTTTTAACTTTCCCCATTTGTGCATGCACTGTAGCGTGCAAAAACCTCAAACATGTTGTATTTTTTTCAATTTGTTGCTCATATATTTGTATTTCTACCTTTTTGAGAAAATCTTCCTCTATAAAATGGTAAAGAATAAAATGTACTACAATTTTGATATGTAAAGTTTAATTCCATGACCATTGGCTCCGAGCACTACAATCTGCCAAAATTGAACAAAATTTGTTTAAACACAATTTTCACATCAACAGCTTTAGTTCTTCCTTTATATCTTTTAACCAGAACTTTGTAGAGAAAAATGTGAAAAAGAAAATTTTTAGCAAAGTAAATAAGAATGAAGCAGAATTTGGTAAAACACCAATTTTCTGATAAAAAACTGTAATTCTTTCTTCGTCGTGTTCTATACCAAGAAAACGAAATAGGGCCAAACTAGTAGTTATAAAATGCTGTTTCTGAAGGATAAGTGACCCGTGACAAAAGGTAAGCTAATCAGACATGTGACCACTTAGGCCATGTCCACCGACCAGAGCCAAGTGGGCGTGGCTTGCTCTCTGATTGGCTGACTTTTGTAGAACCAGTACAGAACCATTTTTGTAAATAATTTAATTTACTTTAAAAAGTTATAGAACAAACTAAGCTCTAAAGTGAAGGATTTACAAAATATTTACAAAAAACCTAAAAATCACACATTTTTTACACCTTTCCCCGTCCCACCCCCAAACCCGATCCTTTATTGGTGGAGACTTTTTACCACATTTAGAGCAAAGGGTAATGAACAACTTCCTACAATCAGACCTTTGTTTTTTGGATTCTCCAGTTTGGGTCTAATTTAACTGTACTATTAGTGATAATTGGATTCTTGGAATTTATCAATTTCTAAGAATCGTATTGACGTTAGTGGCTTCTTGAATTTTATGGTTCATTTAGAAAACGTTTCAGATTATTAATATAAAACACAAATTGCTCTTTTACTAGGTATATCAAAAATATATCTTGAAAATTTAAAGAATTATAGGAAATATAGCAAATTAGTACTGTACTTATGACTCACTCTGTAGACCATTTTTATATGAAAACATGCAGAGCTTGTGTTACATAAAGTTTTATGTGATTAATAAATGTCTATTTAATTACATGTTTAAATCAATATTAGCTTTACTTTACCACTAAATATGTAAAAAGTAAGTCACTGGCTCAAAGCAAATGCTTTAAACTCTGAATCTGAAGTCTTATAAGTTGTGGGTTAAACAACTGTTAAACATTGACTATCATTATCCACATTAGAAAATTTTAGGGTAAAGAATTGCTCAATAGAACAATCAATTTATTTGTTAACAGTGTTTTTCAAGTCCTGGTTTCTTAGATCCTGCTGTGTAGTTTAATATTGTTTTCTTTCAGTTTCATCTAAACCTAGCCCTTATCTCATGGTGTATTTTTGCAATGAGCCCTGCAAGTCATCACTACCTTGTGGTCACGTGTGTGTTGGAACTTGTGGTGCTTGTATGCAGGGTAGTCTTCACATACCCTGTAACCAGATGTGTACCAACAAACTTATATGTGGTCATGGGTAAGTTTCTTTTTAGACTTAGGAGTAATGTTATTCATGAAGTAAATAGTGTAACATTTTTGCGTTAAAACGGGTTAAAATGAGTTAAAATGGGAACATCCATGTTGATGCTGTATGCATGAAAATTTGCCAGGGTATTTTTGTAATAAGAAATGTGAAACATTATTGCTCTTAATCTTTTGATGAGCATCGATGTTGAAGTAATTGTTATTACCGTTTGGAACACCGCCGTTTTAAAACGTTTTAGAGTTTTCATTCTGAGTTTTTCTAATCTGGCAACACTGCACACAGTCTGACAATAGTTTGTTCTGAATCGTGCACAATATAATTTCATAGTATGTTATTGTGATTGTCAGATTGTGTTGTGTTTATAATTCAGTGAGTTCTATCTAACCTCAAAGTAAATATTAGGTGATGTTAGTAGTTAATTTTATACAATATTTTGTAAGTTACTTTTTCCAAATTGTACGTTTGTTTTTTGGTAAATTATGGCTAGGCCGGGGCTTATTGGAATATCTGACAAAAAAATAAGTGAACTTATAACAGAAAATGAATCTGATTACACGTATAGTGATATTCAAACGAGCGAAGATGAGTTAGAAGTCCAGGAAAATGAACAAATAAATACAATTTCAGAGGACCTAAGCTTAAAATTTTCTTGGTTTCAAAATGTGAATTTTCAACTTGTGTTACCACATTTCAATGACTGTAAATTTAAAACACACAAAAATGTAACAATTTAATACTTATTTTACAAAATATTTTCTAACCATTTAATAAAAAAAATAATGTTGCTCCTTGGGGTCAGAAATTTTTTTTTGTTCATCAAAGGGTTAAAGTATAGCACACTCCTTACGAATATGAATACTTATAAATATATGTCCTACTATGGAATTATCCATCCTCTTATAAAATATAGAGTAATCTAATATAACTCTTCAGTGCGTAAGTTGAAAAGAGTATTAGTTTGGAAAATTGAGGTTTTTGAGTTATTGTTGGATTCCCTAAAGCAGAACATCGAGCGACGGTGCGACATTGTCGCAGAACGAAAATGAGGGCTGCAGAAAGATATTGTATAGAATAAAAGTTTTTTGTAGGTCATAAACTATAACATATTTATACACTTATGAAACAATTATGTATTTTTGGACTAGATGTAATTCCGTCTACAGTCGTAGAAGTTTATATTCTTATAATATTAGAGCAACAGGGTTTTATCATCAGCATAGGCTTAATGTTTATGGAAAGCTTCCTTTCACAGGCTAAGGTTTTTTCAAAGTTTTTTCATCCAGAATTTATTTTTAAGATCTATATTTATCATTCAGTACCGTACTAGTCTTTTTGAGAAACATAAATTGTATAAAACACATAAAATTTCATAAGTCATATACACATATTATTGGAATAATATACGCAAAAATCACACACTCAAATTTATATAGAAATCTGCTTAAAAAATGGAGATAAGTATACAATAATTGGCATAAATATAAACAATTTAAAAAGTCTACATGAATCTATTTAATACACTTAGTTAAAATAAATGAGAACATATTACAAAGCTGTAGATCACATGTTTAATGAAGTAATATAATCATGATGCAAAAACTCATCCTCCGAGTAAAAAGATCCAGACAATAGAAATTATCTAAGGCTGTTTTTAAAAGACTTTGTGGATTTTGAATGCTTTTAGCCTATTTATGAATATTTTGCACCACCTTGTAAAGGAAGTTTACTGTATAAATGTGACTTGTACTGTCTGGAATGACACAAGCTTTGTCTGGTGCTGTAGTTGTGTTGTAACATTACAGTAAAAAAAATAAATACATAAATTTTTTTAAATATTTATGTGCAATGAGAAATTATTTAATTATTATCAATTAATATTCATTTTATTACTAGTTAGGATGTTTTGTGTAGTTAAAATAAAAAGTTATAACCTAAACACCCAACATCAACAATGTCAAAGTTTTCCGATTCAGAAAGGTAAACAAAGCAGACAACAGTATGCAAAATGGCTGACCAATGCCATCTGTATCATTATTCCCATCACACATTTCATATTATATCACCTCTGTTTCGTCTGTATGGCTGGCCACTTATGTTTCTCAGATCGACTTTCTATTGTATCACAGTTTGCTACCGAATGTCACTGCCAAAATCTTCCGCGTATGGTGTCATTTTCTACTACGCAATATTTTACAAGATTAAATTAACATTTTAAAATGCTTGAATCAATCACTGTAGAAGTAGCCTACTTAGCTAATGGAAAGTGGATATCAAATGAAAATTAGATGAATATGATGGCTGATTTAGATTGTTTTAATATTTCGTTGTGATATTTATCATTTTCAAATAAAAATGACAAACACTAAATTTACACATAAGTTATTTCTACAGAAATGACAAAACTAAAAACAATTTAAGTTAAATTAAAATGAAAAATGCAGACAATTTAAAATTAAAATAAAACCAAATATATTTGTATACTTGCAAGTCAGTCCAATTCAATCAATGTATCAGTTCAATAATTATACATGCTTATAATTTGAAAAAATTAGTCGTCAGCATAATCTAAATTGCTACCAAAAACCTGTCTTCTTTTACAATAAGAATTTTGAATATCATCGGAGTCTTTTCTTTAACTCTCAAAGTGGCAGACTGCAGTCTCTCGGGCGCAAATGCAACCCGCTCGAACCTTAGCGAGAATTTGCATATATTTGCATAATCGATAATTTAATCCACTTAAAATCATCCAATTGTAATAAAACTAGCACCATTGGAAAGGAAATGAATTAAACTTTAATTTTTGTATTTACAACTTTTTTGTAAAACGTATATTTACATACGTAATCATTGTTTTAAAATATGCAAATCGTACTACAGCTATTTCCGCGGGCGAACTGCATACAATTGTACTGTTATTTCCCACTTCTTCAACATTGAAAACCCCCTACTGAAGTATTTATATCGAGATTATAAAGCTACCATTTTATTCTTCAAGATTTTATCTTTCTAATGGTGCCTTCCAATCAGATGTCATTATTTTACAGGATTATTCATACAATGTCTGTAAACCCTTGCGATTGGACAGGTTTTCAACCAATGAAACAGCCCATTTGTCACCCGAGATAAGGCCTACTGTATCATATGTGTTGATAGATTTCTTGACACCATTTTCTAGAGAAAAGTCTGACCTTTCTAACAGTGGGAAATAAACTAGGATAAACCAGTTTTTTGTCTGTCTAGACAGCAGTGGAAGTACATAATTAGGACAGTGTAGCAATACTGGCCGGAATTTGTCGTTCCCATGTATTTCAAAGCACCCTTCTTTACCGACGGCAAAATGTCATTTGATTCATGTCATTTTGTTATTCAAATAAAGATAACTCAAACACTTTTCTCAACTAAGGAAAGACAATTATACCGTTCTTTTCTTTGATTTATCCTCTACACTTTGTTATAATAATATTTCATTTTTGGGCAAAGCATATATTAGTAAATTATGTTACAATCTAGGCCTAGGTTTGTTAGCAGTCGTGTACTTGGAACATAAAAACAGTTTTTTTCAAAATAATAAATTTGAAATTGATAAATGTTTTTATACAGTTCTATTTAGAAATAAATTACAAAACTTTTTTACGCTTACGAAAAAATACAAAAAATGTTTACTACTTGTTATGTAGGCCTAAAGTTAAAATTTTTCCTTTCGTTACTGAACATTTTTTGTTTCTTGAGCTAATAACTTTTACAATTTCAAAAGAAACTAATTTTTAGTGGCATATTTGAATTCTTTGAAGTTTATTCTACAAAAAAACTATTGCACACTTTTGGATTTTTGTTCATTTACTATTTTTGGCAATTTTTTTAAAAATATGCTTGCAAAGCGCTGTAAACGGGCTGGACAATTTTAGCTTTAATGATGCCAGTTCTAGGGTTAACTATTAATTCGAAGACACAACTATCTATGCTGGAATTTACATTTGAACTGACCTCGCCTTGCTAGCTTGCACTAGGTCACGCGATGTATAGGTCTGTTTTTATTGTTTATTTTCTGCACAGTTCCCTATCTTTCAATGTTAATTTTCTATAATTTCCGTTTATCTGAAACCAATGCTAAACTTCTGCCGCACCGAGACTCGCACGTTTTTCTTTATTAACAATAATAGTAAATATATTTTTTAATTAAAAATAAAATCAATTTATTTTACTTGTCTGTATATTGTTTACTTTTTATTTACCTTTCATTAGTTTCTTTATATTGTCTGCTTACATATTTTATTATTAAAAATGCTGCACAATGCTTCCATGGAAATTGCACAAGCTACTGTATATATCTATATTTTAGACATAATCGCTCTTGAATTTTGAAAAGCAACACTTCAAGTATGTAAATACATGGAAGTGTTGTACTTTGAACTTCTTGAAATAATTGTTACAACTTGTGTGTTTTTTTTAGCCCGCAAAATCCTTGCGGCTCTTTTTTGCAAGTCAAACGCTCTTTTTCATATTCTGAACTGATGACTTTCTCCAAAGAATTCCATAGTTCAGATAATGATACACTAGCCTATACATTTTAGGCTCTTAAAAGTATCGAAGTGCCACAGTACAACTTTTAATTTCTGCGTACAAGTATTTGCGGATCTGATCTGATTTGGCACTGAAGTGGTTATTCTAGTTCAACTTGACCCAACAATTTTACTGGTTCTACTTCATGTATACTATCACCTGGCATGACACTTCGTGCCTAATTTGAGCTATACTTTCTACTGAAATGTATGTAGGCCTACTTAACTAAAACTTTACATGGATTGATTAACCCTTCAACTGTCTGTGTTTATTTTTTGCATTGTCAAGCCATTTTGGTGCGTGTTGCAAGCATATTTTCAAAAATTCGCCAAATATAGTAATTATAAACCAATCCAAAAGTGTTCCGTAGCTTTTCTGTAGAGAAAGGTTCAAAGAATTCATATATGCCAGTAAAAATTGATTGATGTATTTACAAGAAGTTATTAGCTCAAGAAACAAAAAATGTTCAGTAATGAAAGGAAAAGTTCAACTTTAGGCCTACATAAAAAGTAGTAAACATTTTTTGTAATTCTTTTCAAAATGTAGAAAAGTTTTATAATTTAGTTCTAGATAGATAAAAATATTTATCAATTTCAAATTTCTTATTTTGAAAACACCAGTTTCTATGTTCCTACTACAAGACTATTAACAAAACTAGGCCTAGTTTGAATAGTAATTAAGGAATACAGCAGAACCTCGATAATTTGAGCTAATTGGGGCTGACTGTACCTCGAACTATAAAAAATTCGGAATAAGCAGAGAAATGGACAAAAATAAAGAATACTATATTTTTTAATGTTTTAATTAGTTGAAATATTAGAACATTTAATAGTAGAAAATGTTTCGAGTTTATCTCTATTAGGGCGCCATTCCCCTAGAGTTACTTCACCGACACCGTACTCAGCTGCAAGTTTCTTCAAGGTTTCACCATAGTCTAGTCTTTTCAAGGCCTCTAATTTAATTTTAATCGGCACAAACTTTCTTAGTTTTTTCGTTCATCGTTACAAAACACAATCAAAATTAAAACTTAAAAAAGTAAAACACTTTTAACAGAAACGGTAAAGAATGCACTCACTAATCAATAATGTTATACAAAGCAGCGATATGCGTAGCGCGCGTACTTCCGTGGGAACTGACAGTTTAGTATCACAATTTAACTATTTTTAGAATAACAAGAGGGGGAGCAGTCAAGTATATATGGTGTATGTCTGAGCTGCCATGAGATATAAGCGGAGATATATAAAGTGTAGAGAATAAATCAAGGAATTGAACTGTATAATTGTAAAATATTGTTTCATACAAGTATTTGAATTAGCTTTACTTGAATCTCAAAATGAGATCAAATAAATAAACCTCTCGTGCACGAATCCTATACAACGTTCTGTGTAAAATTATTTGCAATTTTTGTAATTATTTGTAAAAAGTACATGGGTGAATGAGTGTATTTAGAAATAGAAAAGCCTCTTCCACTTTCATAATTTTGAGTCACTTTTCTGGTTTGAAAAGCATTCCCTAGTGACTTCAGGCCATGAGGCGAGTGATGAAACTGTCTTGGAGATGCGCAGTGGCAAAGAGAAAATTGTGCATGTGCGGGACAGCTGCTAGGGGAACAACCACCTCAGGTGGTTTATGTCTTTCCTCTTCTACCTTCCCTCCTGCGCGCATAGGGAGTTTTATCTCCCTTATTACAAATTGTATTACAAGGGTTCATAAATTAAGGTACAGCTCGATGGTGGTTCAGTGGTATTTTAATTATTTAATTACTTAATCTCTATAAACTTCTAATCACAACTTTACCTGTATATATATATATATATATATATATATATAAATATTATATCAGCACATTCAATCAAAGTCCAATTACTTATTATCATATTTTAAACATACAAAGATCAACCTCTACAATTTTATTAATCCTAGTCATATCCAACTAATTAAATCCCAAGACAGAGCACTCTAAGTATCGGAATTATTAAACTCAGTAATTTATAAGTTAGTTGGCTGCACCTCCAAATTATCACCTTAAGGGTCGGCTCTAGTAAAACAGAAAGCAACCTGATACTCCCTATAGCAGCGGTAGGTTACGCGGATATTGCTATAATAATCTCTTCTCTCTTTTAATAATAATAATAATGCCCCACTAGTTGGGCATCAAATTTATAATAATTACAAAACTAATTTTAATCTTTGAGTGGTCTAATAGGATTAGCCTATTTATGATAATCTTAGGCCTATATTACTTTGAACTTAAATGATAGCTGTACTTTAAAAACTATAAATAAGAAACAGAATATACATTTTATTTTTTTTATTTAATTGTAATCAAAATTGTATCATTTACATTTACTCTTTAAAAGAAACTATTGGTAGTTTTATTATGTTCACAAGATTGTTCATTTACAGATTTCTTAAGATTGCCCATCAGCTTTGCTCAATTAATATTGGTTGATTTATTATCTAAATTCATATGACAATAAATCTTTAATAAAATCTCGGGAAGGGTTATCGGCCGGGTTTGGATAATCTTTTTATAATACGCATTTGGATTATAATCTATGTTAGATATTGAATTTAGAAAATGGCATCAAGATTGTGCTTAAGATAAAATATTCAAAGTTCATTAATTTGATTAATTAGTCTCATTTAGTTGATTTTAACTATTTTCTTTATAAAGTATACAGACTATACCAAGTTCTGTTCAATGTTAAACGGTTTTGTTTCAGGTAACACTTTTATTTTAACTGAATAAATATCGGAATTGTAACAAAAAAAAAAAAAACACATCTTCATATTTGGACTCATGGCTGTAGAATGCCTTCGAACTAGGCGGTAGTTAGGTCATTTTCAATTGATAAAAGTTCATAGTTACCCTGGCTTAGCTCAATTTTGGTAGAATTTGCATATCTATTAAAAGGTAAGTTTTATTTAATTTCATTGAATTTTTAAAAGGTATCTCGGGGTAGGCACTCTGCTGGCACTGAATATACCTCCTTAAATTTATTATTCGCATTCATATTACTCTAGGAAAGTTCAAAATTATAGGGATTGTTAATTTAGGATTTGGGTTACAGAAAGAGTCTTTTGAAGATTTTTAATTTTATATAATTTTAAGTTCTATTGTTCATTCCACGCATTCAATTGTTCATATTTAAATAGTTAAGATAGAGTATACCAATCTCTATTCGAATTAAGTCACTGTTCAGATTATTACTTCATTAAACTAAAAAAATTAGCACTGTTTAATTAACACATCTTCTCACGTTGATGGCTACTGTAGGACTCCTTTGAAAAGGACGCCGGTTTTGGCTTGGTGACGCTATCGGTACTACGGGGTTCACATCCTTCCTTAGAGGTCTCTTGACTCTTGTATTTATTTGCATTTTCCATTGCAGTAGTTTGTCGGCGGATGAATACCGTGACGTCATCAAAATAGCTCCTTTCTGGACAGCGTTCGCTTGCAGACTAATTTAGCGTAATAAATATAGTGCGTTTATTATCGTATTTTTCTTGGTATTACTTTCAAGTTTTGATAGTTATTTTTTCATTACAGATGCAATTTGATTTTACTGTTATAGTTTTAAATAGAATATTGTTTACCGTAAAAAGATTTTACCGCGACAAAATAAACTGACTTCTGATTGGTTAACTTACATTTTACACATACAAACAGCTGTTATCTCCCATTTTGCAATGGTCGAATCTACATACATTGATACTGTCTAATGACTACTTAAATAATAATATGGATTACAATAAATAATTATTCAGATCTAACAATTTGATTTGTATACGCTAAACTTTTATTTTCAGTGTATTAGGTTACGTAATTTAGTGGTCCACGCTAGTAGTGCTAGTACATTGTTTTCAATTTGCGATGGGTTTTGACAGTGTGTTCAATGTTTACAAATGGAATTTCGGATTGTTTTGCTTGAATTCTTTTATTAATAATGTGTGGTTCTATGTGAAGCGTTTTGTGATTGATAAATAAATATATGAATGTGTTGTGGTGCTTTGTGTTGTGAAATTATATTTGTTATGCGTTGTTTTGTTTTGGAGGTTACATTCGGTTTAGGTTACAATTGCTTTTACAATAGGTTTGTTTTGCATTACTTATCTAGTTTACAATTATATGTCGGTTGTATTGAATTTAACATCTAGATATGGTATTGGCTTTACATTTGCTTGACTTTTAAATTCCTATAGCTAAGCTATGTGTATTTATATTGCATCATAGGCTAGGCTAATGCATTCAGTTAGAATGTCGATTTTACAAGGTTAGGTTCTTGATAGGCTACTTTACATTAGGTTTGATATATTTGTGATTTTGTACTATTATACGTTTCTTGTGTGAATATCGCATATTCGCGTGTAACATGAGTATTTATTTAGCACATTAATATTTCTTTTAAATTTATGCCATATTGGTTAAAATTACCATTATATTAGTAAAATAAAAATATGTATTAAACCGCGACCTTAGTATCAAGCAGGCCTACTCTAGTGTGTTAATGGCTGAATGTTACATCCTTATGTTATTTACGTTTTACAATCTCTTTACAATAAATACTAATACTTTTACTTTAATTAACATTGTTTTACTGAACACTTATTTATGTTACACATATCTATATTATGTTCTATTGGTTGTATTTAGGTTTTCTTATAACATAATTTCGAATCGCAACAATTAATATCGATCATATGTTGAGATGTTTGTTTACATTGGTATAGCCTAGTTTGGGTTCAATACGATTTCTGATCTTCACATTGGATAACTGTGATTAAAGAATAAACCAGTTAATGCTTGTTTGTTAATTTTATAGTGTGTTAATGAATGGAAAAGTGCTATGTAAAAGTGTGGTATAATTTATTGTGATCTTGGTTGAGGTAGGCTAGGCCTAGGCTAGGTTTGTTTTTGTTTTTGTGAATTGGCAATCTTTAAGTTATAGGTCATTGTGTGATTCATGAGATTTGATATCATTATAATAGCCCTACAAATTAATTTTGCGAATTTTCTGAGCAGAAATTATTTTTGTAATGTATCAAATCACATATATTTATATTATATCTGCATGTGTGATTTTAACAATAACATAACCTTACAAATTATTAGAATAACATCACATGGAATTATAAACATTTGGAACTTGACATATGGTCTTGTTCACTTAAAGTTAAAACATATGATCATATTTAAATTTCTTAACCTAAATTAACATGGTAACTTATCTTAACATAAAACATTTATAAGGGGTTTATAGTTATTGTTTTGGTTCATGGGATGGGCACTTGTATGACAAGATTGTAGTTCGTTATGCACAGGGGCTGGGGAAATATAAAATATTCAATAGTTATTACACTGTTTGTTTGCACTGTCTATACGGGGATGGGGCTTTGACTTTACAGTTCAACTATATGTAGTTTGTAGAAAGGAAATATCATCTAGGTGGGTTTACTGTTTCTTAAACACAATTCTCAAAATATTCATTTCACTGTTGTCGTTGTTTATGGGCTTTCGTGGGGAAACATGGTTTATATATGGTATGATTACATAGTTTACAGGGAACACTTTGTCTATCTTCTCATACACATAATTTATAGGGAACACTTTCATGGGGAAACATAGTTTACATGGGATACTTGCATAGTTTGTAGGGAACACTTTCATGGGGAAACATAGTTTACATGGGATACTTGCATAGTTTGTAGGGAACACTTTCATGGGGAAACATAGTTTATGTGGCACTATTATATATAGTTTATATGAAACTCAAACTATCTAAAAGGGGAGACACATTGTTCGTACACACACACATATATTTATTTGAATGGTTTCATTAGTTCATGGCGGGACAATGTTTGTTATTTCACTTTGGGTTTGGGGAATTTCATTATCAGGTCTTTGTTTTGTTCCGGTCTGTACAGGCTCGTTTGTATTATATTTCCTTAGTAGCGATATATGGTAAGGACCATATGTTTTTTGGTTTTCGTCGATCAACATATAAGTAGCTTTACCTATTCTTCTTAATATCCTTAAAGGTCCAATGTATATTGTGAACAGTTTTGCTGTTTCACCATATCCTAGACTCGATTGTGGGAATGATTTTATTAAAACTAGCTCATTTTCTTTTAGGGTGGTAATTTTATGCATTTTGTTGAGTTTTTCTGCTCGTTTGGCTTGTGTTATTTTTATTCTTGTTTTGGTTAGCTCTAATTTCTGATTTAAGGGTGTCTGGGTTTTAAAAGGATTTTGAATTATTTCATTCCAGAATCTATGGTCTATTTGATTTAGTTGTAGTTCGTTAGGTGTAAATCCAGTAGTCTCATGTTGTAATTCGTTGAGAAAACGGTTGATTGTGTCTATGTATACAGCCCAGTTCTTATGATTGTTAGCACAATACGTCCTAAGACAACGTTTTATTTCACGAATAGGGCGTTCTGCCATATTGGACATGGGGTGGTGTACCGGATTTAAAATGTGTTTAATTTCGTATTCGTCCAATCGGTTAGTCCAGATTTTGCTTTTGAATTGTGTTCCATGGTCTGTTAATATTTTATTGGGTTTGCCGAAAGTGGGTATATAATCACGGAACATTCTATCTGTAACTGCTTTTGCTGTTGCTCTTTTTAAGTTATATAATTTAACAAATTTGGTAAACGTATCAAGAATTATAAAGATGTATTGTACACCGCCTTTACTTTTGGGCAATGCACCTATCAAATCTACTGCTAGAAGGTCTCCTTTCCCTTCATATCTTACTCCACTTGTTTCTCCGTGTAACGGATGATTATTATATTTACACCTTTGGCAGGTATCGCATGCTGCTATTAGTTTTCTAATCCTTCCATACATATTCTTGAATATAAAATCTTCTTGTAAGACAGTTAAACATTTCTTTGCTCCACAGTGTAAGTAGTATTGGTGACATTCTAATATTAAATTATGTACAAGTTGGTTAGGTATTACTATTAACCATTTGTTATTATGTTTTTGATGCAATATTCCATTGTTTATTCTAAAACGGTTTTGTTCATTTAAAATTTCGTTTGAGCTTAAATTTAGGGTGGTGAAATAATTTTGTTTTATCGTTACATCGTCCTGTTGCAATTGTGGTAACATTTTGAGGTCTTCCAGAACTTCTAAATTGTGCTGTCGCTCTAAAATGGCTACTATTAAATCTGAAGAGGATGTCTCTTGAAGCTCTGAAGTTTCGTTGGTTTTAATTCGGCTTAATAAGTCAGCTAGAGTATTATCTGTACCCTTACAGTGTATGATTTCGAATTGATGGTCTTGGAGGGCTAGTATCCATCTAGTAAGCCTCGCATTTAACAATTTGCAAGTTTTTAAGAAAGTTAGGGCTTTGTGATCTGTTATAATGGTTAGTTTCGCATTTAATATATAATGTCTGACCTTTTGTACACAATATACAACTGCCAGCAATTCCTTTTCTGTGGTTGTATAACGAAGTTCACATTTTTTAAGGGTCTTTGAGATGAATAAAATGGCTTTCTTGTTATTTTTATCGTCTATCTGATACAGATGTCCTCCTATGGCGAAGTCTGAACTATCTGTCTGCAGATAATATGGCTGGTCTGGAATGGGATGGCTTAAAACATTTGTCTGTAAAAATAAGTTTTTTATTTCTCAAAAGGTCTGTTCTTCTTTAGAAGTCCAAATAAATTTTGTCTTCTTAGAGGTTAATCTCATGAGCGGCTGTACTGTTTTAGCATACTTGTCTACAAACTTGTTGTAGTAATTTATACCACCTAGGAAGCGTTTTAATTCTTTCCTAGATTTAGGCGATGGAAAATTTTGGAAACACTGAATTTTGTCTTGGTCTGGTTCTAATCCTGTGGTAGTCAAATAATATCCGAGAAATGGCACTCGGTCTCTACAGAAAATAGATTTTGATAACTTAATGGTCATGTTGGCCATTTTGAGTTTTTCAAATACAAATTCTAGGTGTTGTAGGTGTCTGTCAAAATCAGGAGACACTACACATATATCATCTATATACACCAGGGAGAAATTTTCAATTGTGTTTCTAAATACTTGGTCTAAAGCTCTTACAAGGGCTGCTTGTGATGTAGAAAGTCCAAAAGGTGTCACTACATACTGATATACCTTACCTCTAAATTGGAATGCCGTATATTGTCTGGATGTTGGTTCTAACTCAATTTGCCAATATGAAGCTGTAAGGTCTAATGTAGTTAACCATTTTGAGTTAGTAGCTTTTGCTAGGAGTTCGTTTATGCTTCGATTGCATTCATAATCTGGGGTGATTAATGAATTGATTCTTCTCATATCTAAACAAATTCGTAAGTCGCCTGTCTTTTTCTTAACTATTATAATTGGGTTTACGAAAGGACTGTTCGATGCTTCTATAATGTTGTCGCTAAGCATATTTTGTATTTCCTTCTCGACTGCGTCTTGCAAGTTGATTGGAATGGGATAACTTTGTGCCCTGTAATTCTCTGGTTGGTCTACTCGAATCTTGTGCTGGTAAAATTTGCATCTGCCTGGTTTTTCTGAAAATATTACGTTGTACTTCTTGATTAAATTTATTATTAGGTCCTTTTCGGTTGGATTCATTTTGTTATTGTCCTGCAACATTTCGTCGATTTCGTTGTTTATATATTCTATTTCTTGAGCTTCTTCACAATTTGTCCATTTTTCTGCTTCCTCGTTTCTGTATCTTATTAATCTGCATTTCATCGATTCATGGTTTTCATTTCTTAACTTCATTTCTAATATTTCATTATTTTTATTTTTCATTATTAACATATTATCGTCGAAGTCTATTTTCATTCTCATTAATCTAATCATATCAATCCCTAAAATGCAGTCTTTGATGAGATAAGGCACTATAATGCACTGTATATCGAATTCAATATCTTTAATCTCTGCTCTTAATAGTATAATGAACGAAATGCGTTTTGACTTATTATTAATTGCTGTTGTAATAACTGTATTACTGACCGGAAGTTGTTCATAATGACCTAATTTGTTTTTATTAATTTGGAACCAGGTATCTGATACACAACTGATGTTGCTGCCAGTATCAATAAGGGTATTTGTTGGTATTCCATTTAGTTTGACCATTATTTCTGGACATCTGTAGTTTGTAATGGGCTCTTGAATGTCATTATCATCTTCTTCGAGCAGAAAATCTCTATCACAGTAGAGGTTGAGGATGTTGAGATCTTGTCCTTCGTTACTGTTAATTGGCCTAAATCCGAAATTAATTGTGTGTAAACGCACCGGAGTAGGTTGTGAAGTCTTGTTGGTTATCTCTACTTCGTCTTCACCTGTACAGCCATTTGTTTGATTGAAGTTTTCTTCTAATCCAGTGCTTTGGAGTTTAACTCCGCCTGATTTGAGTTATCCAACTCGGTGGGTTTGAGTTTGTGTGTTGTTGTCTGCCCAGTTGTGGCCGTCAACATCTGGCAAACTTGTTGCTGCTCTATTGTAGGATATGCAGTTGGTCTCCTGTCTTGGTATTGGTTCTGATATCCCTGGCGCTGTATTTGGGGTCTAAAATTAGTTTGAACGGGACCAGGTTGTCTATCATAACTAGGTTTTGGTTGGTAACCTCCTTCTCGGTATCCTGTGTTATTCGTCTGATGTGGGTTCTGATGATACGTAGGTCTGAGTGGTTGCCTGTAGTTTTGGTAGTATCCATAAGGATGGTCTCGGTTGTTTTTGTGTAATCTATCATTCTGTTGGTATGGCCTAAAATATGGACTTCTGTTATTCTGTGTCTAATGTTGGTTGTATTGCTGTGGTCTGGATATCATTGCTTGTGGACTTCTAGGACTGGTGGACTTTCTTCTTCGTATTTCAGAATTAGCCTCTTCCGTGTCTTCCCTCTGAAGAAGGTCTGCGAACTCCTTAACGTTGCAAATATTCTGCACTCTGCGGGCATCTTGAATACGTTGATCGAAGGGCTCGACAAGGGTCGTTATGATGTCCTCTTCGGGTGGCTGCGGAATCATAGATTTCATGGTCAGGACACGATCGATGAAATATTCGCTCCTGGTTAGTTTACCGCCGGGTCGATACTGCTCATATTCCAGTTTCTGTCGTGTGCCCTTCTGTATATCACGATTCCAGAATTTGCCAAGGAACTCTTCACTAAACTGTTTGAAGTTTGTGACCTCATGCTTGATTAATTGCCACCATCGTGACGCGCTTCCTTCTAAACTGTTCTCTATCACATCGAATAGACAGTCTTGTTGGTCTCCTATTTGGCCTATTTTTCTTAAAGTCAACCTCTCATAGTATCGGTTCAATCGGTATAAATATTCATTGGGATTATTTTGTCTGCCATTAAATTTGGGTAGTGTTGGTTGTATCAAATTTATATTATCATGATTGTTTCCACTACAGGTGACATTAATTGGTGGGTTTATTGTACTATCTGGGTTTATTTTAGGGATGTCTGCGATAAGAGTCTGAACTTCTTGCATGACATAATTTTTATTTATATTTAACTTTTCATTTAAAATCATTTCTTGTTTCTGGAATGATTCTGTTAAGGTGTGTTCATTAATTGTTGAGTTTAGTTTGGTTTCAATTTCAGTAATTCTTACATTATTATTATTGACTGCTTCTTCGACTTGAATAAGCTGTTCTGTAAATTTATTTTCTACTTGGTTAATTTGGGCAGTTATGCATTCCTTAATACTTTCCATTTCAGTTTGCATTTCTTTAAAATTGGAGGTTATATTAACTTCATTTTGTTTAAGTTTTAGGGTTAGTTGCTTTTCTAAATTAATTAATTTATCTTCTGATTCTATTTGGCTCTGTTGAAGTTTTAGGGTCAGTTGTTTTTCTAAGTTATCTTCATTTTGTTTAAAATTATTTTCCATTTTAATTTGCAAATTGTTAATTAGCATTGTCATTTGCTCGAGTAGTGAGGGTGACATTGTGGTTGTTTCAGGAGAACCGGTAATTTCTGTTATTGTTGGCTCAATTACATGTTCCTCTGATTCAGTATTATTAGGCCTACTTGCAGAGTCAGTTGAAATTGAGGGTCTAAGATTTTTAATGCTGCTTTCCTTAGTTTTTTCAGTCTGGGAAATTGAAGGCCTAAGGTTATACCTAGGGTTGTCTTCATTTGCATTGTTCATTTTGAAATATGTATAATTTGAATTACTATTATGGGTTAATTAATAATTAGGTTAGTTAAAATTATTGGGTTTTAATCACATACATAAATATTACTAAAACTAAATTGATATCACTTATATTCTAACAAAAAATTTTTTATATAAATAGTTAATTTACTTAAATAGATAAATAATTAGTACTTGCTTATGGGTCATAAATTAAATTGCTTGATACTAAAGTTTTTTTTTTTATGCTAAAGATTATCCAAAGCCCAGACGTTGGTCGCCAAATTTATAATAATCTCTTCTCTCTTTTAATAATAATAATAATGCCCCACTA
>JAGFPH010001441.1:234135-244493 GCA_018207615.1 Philaenus spumarius
ATTATAATATGAAATGTTTAATATATATTATTTAAAATTGAAATGCCCCACTAGTTGTGGAAACCAAAACTTATAATATGATATTAATGAATTTTACTATTCTATTTGTTCCAAACTTCTACAATGACTCACTCTTTATGGTTAACAAATTTGTACTTTATTAAATTGAAATTACTTTCTCTTTACACAATTATTTTTAAATTTACTAGAGCACTGAAACAATATTATTTTCTTTGATGTATGGGCTTAATATACTAATGACTGTACAAATTTTAATTGATATTCTCTCTCTCTCTCTCGGGTTAAAGAGTACCTGGCTAGTTAAATATGCAATCACTTAATATTACACTTAAAACTACTACAAAGAAATATTACAAACTAAATTATTATTATTAAAAAAATGTTCACTATTATATATATATGGCCAAATCGAAGTTAAATGAAATGTTCTCAAGTCTATTAATTTAGAAGATCAAATTTCTGGTACTTTGTTATATGGGTTGGTAAAATTTGGTAGAATATTACCTAGGCTGCAGATTCTATTATGTGCTGATACAAACAGGTTTACTTATTATAGCTCTGATATTTAATTTTAGTTTTCTTCCATTCAGTGTTTAAAGTCTTTAAGTAAATTCAATTCTTCTTATAAATTTGGTTTAATTTACTGCTCATCAAAATGCAACTGTGTTATATGGGTATTCAGAAAGGACTGTAAAAAGGAAGCCTATAAATTTAAACAATTACCGCTTCAAGAATCGATACGGCCATTTATAGTTTAACTCCATAACTTCTGTTAGCAGTGTTCATTTGCTTAGCGTGTATGTAGTCACGTTTTATTAAATATAACGAACTTTACAACTACCGTTATATTTTATGTCCTTGGTATCACTTTTTTAATTGTATTAAATGTTTATTTCACTTTGAATTGTTAATAAAGTCCAAAATATCCATTTTATATTTTCACATAACAGTGTCATATTGTATTTATCACAGATGTTCCTTTTCTGCTCCTAATCCTGCTCCTTTTCAATGATTACAGTTTAGACAACATTGGCATCACCTTTGCCGTGAATCGAGTTTGTCTCACTTACGCGACTGTATTCTAGGTTATTGAAACACACTAACCTTTTTTTTAGAATTTTACAAGTAGGCTAACTTAATCATTTATAATTCAAATTATACACAATGCTTCTACTTAATTTATAATTTCATTCACACTAAAACTAACTTAATCTATATCGGTTAAATACAATGATTTTGTTCTTACTTGCCTTTGTTTTTATAGGCTAATTTTTATGATTAAAATTTGATTCATTTATGTTATACGGTAAGTTAAATTTAATTTAGCTTAAGATTGTTATCTTTTGTGTATTTACTGTGGTTTAATTTACTCATTCAAAATCCCGAAGTTACTTTATTAAGGTATTAATTTTGACTGCTCTAGGCTAGGCTATATAAGTAGGTTGGTAGGTTCATACTGAATCTTACATTTCATTGTATTTTTATTTGTTAACCAGGACTCTTTAACTTTGAAATTATTTAGATATATACAAAATGTTACAGTATATATCACCATCGAGGTTACTGAACTGTGCAGCCAACGGGATTTTTGCATGTTTAGCTATTGCAGCACTTTTCAACAGTGGCGCACCGAGGATTTCGCTTTGGGGGGGGGGGGTAAAATCTGGTCCAAAATATATTATCATTTAGTTTATTTAACTATACACACTAGAGTCCCGGTTATCCGCCATAAACGGGCCGGTGGAAGGGGGGATAAGCTAAAATGGCGGATAATAGGGAGGGTTGAACAAATAATAGACGTTTTACACCATTAATACTTTTTATTGTAAATTTAATGAGTAAATACGATATTTTGCAGTAATACTATATAATAGAAAAGAAAAATAATGGAATACAATTATTTTCAATGAAATTACGAAATTGAATGACAAGATTGTTAGGATAAATGCAGTAAAGGCACAATATAATACTGTACATAAAAAGTCCCGAAACTAATTACAGTTTGAATAAATTTAATGCAGAATTATCTGTACAAACAGAAAATTCAGATCAAGATTAAATAACACAACATAAACTACTGTACGGTACTTTCACCATATCATACTCAAAACCGTAATGTTAACGAATAACCTCACTGCACGTACTAAACACTTAGAGAGACACAGTTGTTTACAAAACGAGTTCGTACGAGCTGACAGTAAGCGGGTCGGGCCAGTGGTAGTGGGGGAATTCTCATGGTACAGTCAGACACAGAGCACGTACACTAACACCCGCAAGCTATCGCAGTCACGTACGCTCACTGACGCTTGCAAGTTATCGCAGACACGTACCGCTACAATCACTGACGCCTACAATTAAATTAAATAAGTGCCGCTGGTGTGGCGGATAACACGGAATGGCGGATAACCGAATGGCGAATAACCGGGACTCTACTGTATATATATATATATATATATTCAACAAATCCTAAATGGATGAAAGTTCTTTAACCTATCACAAAGTCTGAAACATTATATTTTTTTTTAAAGTGAATGGTGATGGGCTTGAGTCAGACAATAGTGCAATATAAACATTATTTCCGCAAGATCACCCCGCACTGACCTTGAGTGACGGTCTTGCCAGCACCCCAGCGCACTGCCTTTTAGAGCCACGTTATACGAGCGCTGATAGCGCCGCGTATTCAACGTCGCGTTAACGTCAGTTAATTGGGTAAATGGAACTAATGTGGGCCATGTTATACGAACGCTATTAACGCTGGCGAATTTAAGTTAACTGGGCGTTGAGCGGATTGATGCGGGTGCTATCAACGCCGAACAAAGTTATATGGAACGCAGCTACCAGAGAGGCCACAGTAGAATAACTGCTAGAAAGTAGTTATTTTTTATTTCAAAGTGATTGTTGTGTACTTCAAAATGTACACGAGCGAGCCGAGTCGACACGGACGGAGTCGATTTTTCCAAGCTCTGGCAGCATACCGGATCGGGTCGATTCGGCTCCGCTCCACGCGGGTTGAGTATAGATATAGCCACAGGTCAAAACCAGAAAGAACGTTCGATCTCTTCCACTGTTCGTATATGATAATTTTGCAATTCATGGTAGTTGTGGTGAGGTGGAATGCGCGCGCATCCTTCCTACACATGTCTGTTAGATTTATCCACTGCTGCAGATTTCCGCCACGGACCGGGTCGGCTCGACTAAGCTCAGCTAGTGTAAGTATAGCTGAAGCTTGATACACGATTTGAAAGCACTGGGTGTGTACCCTACCGTCTAGCCCTCCTGATACACAATTCCTCATATGTTTCTATTACAGTATTTGTAAAACACCTAGACAGAATGACTGCATGATTTCCATTTTGAAAGTGAAGGATGCAACATTGACAAAGCTTCAAAAACGGTGTGTATAACACGGGACCCACGTTACCAACATTGCGCTTTCAACATCCCGTATAACTTGGGAATTTAACGCCCGGTTTTCAGCATTATCAATGCGGCGCTAATCGGCGCTCGCATACCGTCAACTCATGAACCAGACCGCCGAGACTCAAACATCACTGTAAGAAAATCATGATTGTGTAGGGTAAGAATCATATTATTTATTTAAAAAAGAACGATTATTTTTTCGTGATCACGTCACAAAATTAATCATAAATAATGTAATTTTTAATTGAATATCGACTACGTATTCAACGATCGATTAGTTTAAAATACAAGCCACATTACTAAAAATACCTTCTGGGGGGGGACAGGTCCCGTTCGTCCACCCCCGTCGATGCGCCACTGCTTTTCAATATCTTTCGCAATAGCTTCTACTTTAGGTTTTCTTCTTGGGACTTATAAGTTTAACATTTTTTATTAATAATAATGAGTATAATAATAAAGCTAATACTAATACTAAGCCTTTGCTTATGCAACTATTCCTAACACCTGCATCTAATTAATATAAATGAATGTTTTTAGATGCAATGCTTTGTGTAAGGAACTTTGTCCTCCTTGTAACCAGCAATGCTTATATTCTTGTCAACATGGACCTTGTTCAAAGAAATGTGGAGAGTCCTGTCGCAGTTGTCAGGTTTGTAATGTGTTAAAAGAATGCATCTTTAAATTAATAACAACTGAATTAAGAAATTTGAGCAGGCTTTAACGCCTTAACCAATGCCTTAATATTTGTTTGTTGGTAATGAAATGCAGAATATATTCTAGTTACTGTCTTTCTCGTAACATTATAACAAAGGAGGTTTCGTTACAAAAGTTTATTAATGTTGAATGTATAAAAAAAAATGTTCATCCCAACTAGCTAAAATTTTAAAAGTTAAAGAAATAAAAAAATAATCTGTTAATTATTAAAATTATATAGAATGTGTTTATTATTATTTATAAAACACGTAATTATATTTCAATTGAATGCTTAAATAAAATTATTTAAATTCATAACCTCAAAATGTACATATTATTTAAAAACAATCCTCATATTATTTTTTTCTAAAGTAAGCATTTAGAATAGCATTTGGCTATTTGTCTTTTCTTTTTTTTAAACGTAATAACATTTATTAATTATTTTTAGATGAAATGTGACTGGCAGTGTCCTCATGCAAGCTGCACAAAACTTTGTTTCGAAATGTGTGATAGAAACCCATGCAATGAACCCTGCCCTAAAACTCTAACTTGTGGACATTCTTGCATGGGTTTCTGCGGAGAGGTTTGCCCTGCCGAATGTAACTCCTGCAATAGTTTGCATTATTCTGATGATGACAGGTAAGGATTGTTGATTTATATTGCGTCAGATCAGGGATATAAGATGTAGACCATTTTTAATTTACATGGTCAGAGCAACTGGTTCAAGAGTTAGCGTTCCTTGACTACTTCAGTGAAAAGTCTTAAATTTGTGTTATCTGATTTAACTAATTACATAGAGTACTGGATGTGAAGGGATCCAAAGTAGCAGGAATTTTCAATTAAAAATGTTTACATTTATTTTTACAAGTTAACATTCTATTTTTTGGAATTTGTGCAAAAAATATTAATTTGTAACTTTAGAATAATACAAAATATTAATAATCAACGGAACTGTTTGTCCAACATTAACTTTTTCTTATCTTCGGGTGAAAATGTTGTTTAAAGAGGTAATTCGATATGGTGTTTCAAGGTACCAGAAAATAAGAAGCTAAGAGACTGCAAAGGAAGAATATTTCAAGATATTTATTAAAACACATTTAAAGAAAAACATATATGCATATAACAACTAAGATATTTATGAATGGTAACATTTTTTAAAAGAGTATGAAACAAAAATATTAAAGTTCTTTACCTACCAGCTGGTGATTTCTATTTTGATTTTTTAAAGTCGACACAAGGTCCAAATTCCTTAAACTTAAGCCATCGCTATCCAAGAAAATAATGAGGAATCCGTTTAAATGTACTAAACACACTAGACCATGCTAGTTAACTGGAATATGTATTATACGCATAAATTATAAATACTTGTTAATCTGGCTACTTGTTTCACCAGCACTACTGCAATGAGGGCCATCTTACATGGCATTAATTTTGTGCAGGTCCAGAATACTTTATCCTCTCTTGCATAACGTTACAGACGGAACTACAATAATTGCTTATATGATATATCGCCCATATGGAATTTTATCTCTTTTTTAAAGTCTTTTTTTGTTATTCAGATCACATTTTAGTTTCGGATCTTTTGTTACATTTTTTGTCCAGTTCATTCTCCACTGTCTGTGTTTAAATTTATCTGTGGCTATTTTCAATTTTCAATTCACCAATTTGCGCAATGTTTTCTTCTGTTTGGCTCATCGAGGGTTTTCAATTATTGTCATTTAACCTTTTTTGAAACTTTTTTTCCTCATGGCATCATCCTTGTAAGGTATCTTAAGGACTGTTACAACTGGTATTATAAGGTATTACAATTGTTTCCCTTACAGAAAATAGAAGCATAACTTCTTACGCATGTTTTAATTCTGCCATTAAAAAAAAAAAACAGCGTTGAATTTAATGTATGTTGTTGTGGTTAGTTTGATGAAAAAAATAATTGCATTTTTAGATTATAATTATAAAATATAATGCGTACTTTTTTTAAAGAAAATTTGTATTCTTTGACATTAAGATAATGTTATTATATGATAACAACTGAATGTAGGCTCTTTAGAAAAAATTCCTCACAACTTCACCTGCCGACTGGCAAACTGATCTAACGGTCATGGCATCATGCACTTAGTGGGGAAAGTTAGTACTATGACTGAAATTAAATGATTTCAGTTATTTTTAAGTCGATCTTCGTATGTACATTGTTATGGTTACAAAGAGAAATCAAAACTCGGTTAGCAAATTAATTTAATTCAATTACTTCTGACAATTAGCTGAACAATCTTTACAAATATTAAATGACTATACGTACTTTTAACCCATTGAGGAAGTGTTACTTCAGGCAGCTCCAAGGCCTTCTCAGTGTTACCATCCAAAAGGCAAAACAAAGTGGAATGCGTACTGGGCTCAAAATATGGATGGCACATACAGAAAGATTATAAAAGGAAAATACACCAGATACAAGTCTTACCTTAATAGCGAAGTCTAGATATCTGAAATGTTCCTTGACAGGTTATTGGATAAATACAATTAATGTACACATTTATAATAATAACTTTAGTTTATTAAAAAAAAAATGATATGCCCTTAATTATAATAAAAGATGAGTGATATACGCCCCAAAAATATGCTAACAGATGTTTTATTTAATTCCCTCCCTTACAAAAAAATCAAAGAAAAACCCACCCTGTATTTAATTATATTATTTAATTAAAGACTTAGTTAAAAAAAACAAAGAAAATTTGTTTATGGTGCATATAGTCTTAAACTCTATTTCATACAAAAGTACTTACAAAATAAATTGGTATATTATAAGTTGGCCAACGTTTATTAAAAAAATATATGCGCATTGTATGTAATAAAAAAAACTGCAATTCCAAAAGGTGTAAACAAAATAAAATAATATAAAATTTAGTTCTTAAAGTATTACTGAAATTATGACGTCATTATAATTATAAAAAAAAGAAATTTTGATTTCTGACCCTAGGGGTCCGTGGTGTCAAAATAGGTACCTCACCGCCCTTATTATTTAATAAATAACATATATATATATTACAGAAACATACTACTTTAATTACATAAAATATTTAATAGCCTTTTTATATTTTGGAAAAGTCACTATGTTTTGCTAGCTTATTATAAGTTCAATACTGATTAAATTAGCCTTTTCGTTTTTTTTATTTTTAAAATAAGTTGTTAATTAAACGATCGCACTTTTTCTATGAAACAGCGTAGAACTAAACGGTGGCAGCGCAGGTGAAGTCACATTTAATTATGGCTGCATGTTCATTAGAAGTTGAACTTAAACCAGGAACTTAAACCAGATTTCGCTAAAGGACCAGAACATAATATAGGCATTAGTTGTTTTAAATAGCCAAAAGTAACATATTATGTTAGAATAAAATTACAGCACGTTTACAGCAGCCATGCTGTAATTGGTCCTGTTGTAATCTGTCTTAACGTGTCAATTTGATCTAAAATGACTTTATAAATTATAAGTTTCACTAGTAATTAAGATCAAAAGTTAATTGGTACAGAGTAACACTTTGGCTCTGGCAAACTAAAAGAAATATACTGCTTTTAATTGACTGGCTGAATTATACTTGGTACAGGAACTCGTTAGAGCACAAATTATAACTTGTAGTTAATTATACATGTATTCACTTTACTTTAAATTGTCTATTTTCCAGGTTAATTATTAAAAACACTGTGCAGGCTATTTAGTATATACTTATAATTAAATAAATACCTTATTTATATATGCTGCTCGCAGTCCAGAAATCGTTTTTTTAATCGGTGACGACCGTTTCGCCTATTTTATTCAGGCATTGTCAAACCGAAACTTTTATGTTATAGCATTTGATTTAAATGCTCGTCACTTTAAAAATTACACAAACCCCATAGCCACAAAATGGCAGCCTATTCCAGCTTTGTACACAGAGCTCTCACCGTAACCATGAATACAGTTGATTATAACAAAGAAATTAATATAATAAAACAGATCGCAGTTTCGAATGGCTATGACCACAAAATAATTGACAGATTAGTGAAGAATAAAACTAAGATATGCAAACCTACCATAAAAGAAAAAACCAAATATATCAGCACGGAATTCCATGGAATAGTAGAGAATGTCGCAGGAAGGATATTTAAAAATATCTGAAACAATAGAAATTATAAAAAACAACATTTTAGACAATAATACCATGGAACACGACAGATTGGACGAACTAATCTTACTCCTTAATACGTGCTTACAACAAAACTACTTTGTTTTTAAAGATGTTTTTTACATACAAAACAAAGGATTAGCCATGGGTTCTCCACTCTCTAGCGTGATGGCAGAAATATTTCTAAATTATATGGAAACTAAATACATAATGCATACTTCAAATCAATTTCAAAAAGATATACTATTTTACTACAGATACGTTGATGACACTATTTGTCTGTTTACGGGTACTATAAGACAGTTAAAAATGTTCACCAACTACTTGAATGGAATACACCCATCACTTAAATTCACCAACGAATTAGAAACAAACAATAGTATCAATTTCCTAGATTTAAGAGCCATGCATACCAACTTTAGTGCACTGTGAAAGTGACAGCGCTATTAACATAGGAGGTGAATCTTAATTTGTTATTTACCGTGAAACTAAGGCTTTTAGCAAGATTTTGTCCAAATAGTTATCTACAACTAAATCTATTAAACATTTCTATTGAATAGTTTTAATCATTTTATATTAAACATGTGTACAAAAATTGGAAATCAAATTTAGCTTTTCCCATAAGAAAAAATTTTTCGTTCCGTTTTTACATACTTCAAAATGTATATTTTAAAAATAAAATTTATATGAAACGAGAGCTTGTGATTTCGTTTTGGGAACTATTGAATTGTTTTAATTCATACTATTTCCATTTTTGTGTTTAGGAGTGTTTAGTTAACCTATTTCAAAGAATAATTTTTGTGCAAGTCGGTAGTAGTTCAAGGATTTTGCAATAGGTTGTGCCAGTGCTGTTTACCCCTACTCTCCCTCCTGCTCCTGTCCCCCATTTTTCTATCCCTCCGTAGACTTTATGCAGTAGTACAACTACAAATAATATTATTATGAATCATAAGTGATTGTGTTATACTGGACCTTATTGTATTTTCTTGTAAAAAAGATTTTGACACTGTCAATATTAATTCAAACGGACCGAATTCGATTTTGTTTGATTACTGCGAAATCAACAGTTGTTAGTGTTTAGGTATTTTATTCATTTTCTTTTCGTCACTAAGATTAGGCCTTTATTATCTGCCTTTTACCAATAATTGCTAATACAGTACTATGACTTCTAAAAAACAAAGACAAGGAAAAGGGAAGGCCTTGAATCTCTCTGCAGTTAAAAAAAAGAGGCGTTTACCTCCAGGACTAAAAACATACTGGGAAAATAAAAGTTACGTTTTGCATACAATCTTATTGTACATAATTTATAAATTAATTTGTAGAGTAATATTTTTATATTATTCAACAAAATTCGAACTGTTTGAAACTCGTTTTTAACTAAGCCTAAAATACAGTTTTTGTTACATTTATACTTTCTTCCTTCGGTTTAGGCCTAAAAACTTTCGAATGAATGACAAATTTTGTTTCTAGAAGACTATTTAATATATAATTTACAACAGAACTAATATTTGTATTTTACTTGTATATTCTGTTCACTTGCTAAACTACCAATCTTCAAAATACATCTTATCAAATCAAAACTGTTCGTAAATTTTACAGACATTTATTTCATAATAGTAACTACATAATTGATTTGCAAAAATGATTATTGTTTACTTTTAAAATGTTTAACTTATTAGTTGCCTATACCCATATTTTGAAATAACTACTTATCACCATAATAGTTAGGTTACCTATTGCAGGTAAATAATTATAGATTAAAGTTTATTTGTGTACCACGAAATTTATAATAATAAATCAAAATCTGATTATACTTTTTCATATTTTCGTATTGTTAGGTTAATGTTGGTTTAATGTTGTTCGCTACCTTATACTGGTTTTAACAAATTTTGTTAATAGTATTTTACAAGCTTCAGGCGTAGCCTACCTTTTATTTCTGAAATAAATATAGTTTAAAAAAACTAAAAAACACGCTTTTAGAGCATATCAAACTAAAAAATTAAAAATAATTTTTCAAATAAGCTTAAAACAATAATAAACGATAAATACTAGCATTATTGTAAAAAAAGC
>JAGFPH010001441.1:249493-266786 GCA_018207615.1 Philaenus spumarius
GGTGCTGCCGGTGGTGAGTAGACGGAGTACTACAAGCGCCTGCAGGGAAAAGTGTATGTAACCCCAAAGTATAGGTGTAGGTAACGAAGAAAAAATATCGGGCAAATTAGGGTAAACGTTACATCAGCAATAAAAAAGAAGAGGGTTATTGCTTAATAACCTAGTTCTTTTCTAATGCAACAAGAGTTGTGGTGCAGTATTTTAAAGTGAAAATTCTTGAATAATCGAAGTATTGTAGCGCAATAGAAGTTTTACTACTAAACTTTACACTGTACTACAGTACCATATAAGAAATTCCGGAAGTAAAAACAATAAAGTTATGTTTATTTATTTACCATTTCCTAAAATAAATGGAGGTGTTGCAGTCAGATACAGTACATATTCATTTACAGTTCACTTTAAATTGCCGATTTTGAAGTATGATTCCATAATATGATATTTTTAACCAATCACGATTGTAATGTAAGGGTTCACTGTATAGCATTAAAAAATAGATATGACTCATTTCTTTTCTTGCCAATGAATAATGGAAGCGATAGTTGCTACAATCTCACAGATTAAGTATATACTAAGTCAGAAATTAAAGCTGCTACCGGTAAACAAGGTACTATCATCAGTCTGCTTCTGGTCAAAAAGTCAGCTCATCACCCTGCACCAATGGATTGATAATAGAAAACCTATTTGTAGCAAGCAATACATAAAATTAATTCACTAAGGCTGGGTTGCATCAACCGGGATCAAATACCTAGATCAGTAAATCCTGGATCAATTATTTGATCCAGGTATGGTGCAATAGAAACAACCGATCAAAGTAGTTGATCCTGGATCAAAACTGATCCTGGTTGGTGCAACTCAGCCTAAATGTTATAACTAGTCTCGTACAACACTGTCACAATTACTCAATCAAGAATTTAATTTCTTTTATAAATTTTTACTAACTATTAATAGTCCTAATGTCATGCTCTTTAAAGTTTTACAAACCAATGCAGATTAAAGATTTATTGATTTTTACAGATTGGTAGTAATGGAAGATTGTGGGCATGTAGTTACGTCAAGCCGTTTGGACGAGATGTTTCAGATTGCAGAAGGAAATCAGGAAATTGTTGTAAAAACATGTCCAGTCTGTGACTGTGTCATAAGCAAAACAAAACGATACAGAAATGATGTAAGACAAACCCAAAATATGGTTAGTGCTTTGAAGGACAATATGGTTTCAAAACTTGGACAAATGAAGGCATCAAAGCATTCCATCTTCAGTGTTATGAATTATGTTCAGCGTTATGGTAAGTGTGTATGAGGATTTTAGTCGTAACTATCTTAGCCAACTAAAATAGTTTTTTTTGAGACCTCTTAATTGAAAACATCTGGTGTGCACATCACACAACTTTCCTTACCAAAATAGATGCTGTAACAATTATCAAATTTCTCGAGCGAGAGATTGATGATACCATTTTCGAGTTAATAGGAGTATCCGTTTCGAAGAAAGCGGTACTAACTTCAAAACGGTTAATCCCACGGACTTGATTTTGGTCTCAATCGATTTCTAACCTCACAAAATGTCAAATTTGATACCAAATACGGCTAGTTTAAAAAAAAAAAAATTTTACCCCCAAAAACGCCCTTTTTGGGGGCAATTTTTGAAAAAATGGAAAAAGTTGAGTGGGGTATCGTTTTTGACATTATTTTGGACGCTGAATCGAATGAGGCCATTTTCAAGTCGATAGGAGCAGCCATTTCAGAGATAAAAACAAAATAACTTGGTTTTTGTAATAACTTTTTTCAACGAATTTTTAACGGTCTTTCGCGTACATAGGGTGTTAAGGGGGTCGGAGTAGAGTATGTTAGCAAAGTTTAATCAAAATCGTTAGAGGGAATTTGGAGTAAATACCAAAAATGTGCTAAAAACTGCTCCCACGGTAAGACACCACCTCCGATTTGCTTCAAATTTACATGGGTTTAATTGTTTACATGTTTGAAGATATCCTGTAAATTTCAGTTCGATCCGTCCAGCCGTTTGCCCTGTGCACTCCGGACACATACACACACACACACAGACACACAGACAGACCAATTGCCAAAAATGCATTTTTTGGACTCAGGGGGCCTTGAAACGTAAAGATATTATGAAAACTCGACATCGAATTTTTGGGTCGATCGCAATACTTACCTTACCTAGTATAGGGTAAGGAAAGTAAAAAGGAACACTTGTATTTTGTTAATCGTCTATATTATTGTACTGTAAAACTTATTCATATTTTATAAAGCAATGAATTAAGGGAATTTTGTTATACGTGGCTTGTCCAGAAAGTAAGTACCGTTTTGGGAAAAAACATAGACAATTTTTTTTTTGAACAAAATTTATTTCTACAAGAAAGAGAATATCTTAAACTATTTTTCACTATAGTTTCCAAAATAGTTTAGACAATTGTCGTAGCGAGGAACCAACTTTTCTATACCCTCTTCAAAGAAAGATGCCGCCATTGCCGAACACCGTCTTCAGCGTAGTCATCGCTGTCTAAGCGGCGCCCTCCGAAATCCCGCTTAAAGTGCAAAATCAAGTGGAAATCAGAAGGTGCCAGATCAGGGCTGTACGGCGGATGGGCAAATTGCTCCCAACCAAATTCTTGAATAAGGTTTTGAGTGGCACCAGCAGAATGGGGACGTGTGTTGTCATGGATCAATGCCTTCACTAAGCATTCCACGTCTTTTGTTCTGAATCGCACGCACAAAGTTTTCTCAGTGTTTCACAATATTGTTCCGCATTGATTGTTTCCCCTCTGGGTAGAAGATCTACAAGCAGAATGCCCTTTCTGTCCCAGAACACAGTGCTCATGATTTTTCTTGTCGACAAAGTTGTTTTGAACTTTTGTTTTTTGAGAGATCGTGAGTGTCTCCACTCCATTGACTGTTGTTTGGACTCTGGAGTGACATGACCAACCCAAGTTTCATCACCTGTAACAATCTTGTTTAAGAATTCGTCTCCTTCATCACTGTAACGGGTGAGAAAAGTCAATGCACTGCCAAGTCGCTTCTTTTTGTGTTCATCCGTAAGCATTTTTGGAACACAACGGGAACTCAACTTGCGATAATTCAAGCTGTTAACCACAATTTCATGCAAAAGAGATTTTGAAATTTGTGGGAATTCATCAGAAAGCATTCTTATGGTGAAACATCTGTTTCCATGAATTTTCTCATTCACTTTCATTGCGAGCCTCGTCATGAACATTGGTTCGCCCATCATTGAATTGCCGAACCCATTTTCTTACCATTCCATAACTGATAACTCTTTCTCCATAAACTTCTGTAAGTTGGCGATGAATTTCAGCAGGCTTCATGTTCCTTGCGTTCAAAAATCGTATTACAGAACGCACTTCACAGTCCGCGGGATCAGAAATTGTTTTAAACATTTTGAGTGCACACTAACTAATGTAAACACAACAAAATTTTGCCGTAATTGCGTCAGCTGTTCAACAATGAACCAAGGAGACTAGAGCGCATGCACGGAACATCGTCGCTAGCGCTGTGCCGGCGGTAGAACGAAACGGTACTTACTTTCTGGACAAGCCTCGTATAACATGATAACTGTAACATATCAGTTTTTGTAGGAGTGAACTTAAACTATTGGCAAGTATTTAGACTAATTCTTTGTACACTACCACAAAGTTAATAAGCTGTGTCAACGATCAATTATTTTGAAATACATTGCTAAAACGTAAAAACACATTTCATTTACGTTTGATATGTTCAACATTTTTTAAGACGAGTAAAAAATAAGTTTTCTGGGAAGAACCCGACTCTACAAGGCTATATTGAATATCCCTTGATGTTCTATGAGGCCTTGGTGAAGGAAAAGCTTGCCAAAATCTCACCTTTAGGAATATTTAGATGAATGCATAGCCTTAAAAATCTTCTTCTTTTTACTTTCTCCACCCTATACGTAGTATATGGAGAAAGTATTGTTTTCGTAAAAATGTTCGAATTTGAATTTTCAGTTGAATTATCTGTTTTGGTGCTCCCAGAACCCCAAAAAATTGTTTAGTGCAATTATCTGTGTTGGTGCTCCCTGAACCCAAAAATATTTTTAGTGGAATTTTTTGTTTTGGTGCTCCCTGAACCCAAAAAAGTGTTTTTAGAGTGGTGTCTGTCTGTCAGTCTGTCTGTATGTATACACGACCAGAGAGGACACTATTGGTCCGATTTTCATGAAATTTGGTATGTAGGTACTAAACCCTAATATCTCCAGGCGTTTTTTTCATTTTTTGGAATTTTGAATTTTTAAGGGTAATTTACCCCTAAAAACCCATAAAAAACGACAAAAATGCAAATTTCTCAAAAACGGCTCTAACGATTTTGATCAAATTTTCAGTATTTATAGTGCTTAAGATGCCAAACAAAATGACACCACCCGCTTTTATCAAAACTTCGGCGTTTTATAATTATGGGGAAATGTTTAAAAATAAACAAGTTTGTGTTGTCAATCTAGCATCGCGGCAGCGGCCGCACGGGGTAGCACCACGGTAGCGAGCACGGCCAGTAATTCAAAGGTCGCGCGATCGAATCCCGCCTGGGACAATAATTTTTTTATACGATTGACGTAGGTAGAATATTATTTTTTTGTTTTGTTCTAAAAAGTAGTAAATAAAATGATTAAAAACAATATTATTTTGACTACAGTAAGTTGGGAGAAAGTTTGTGTCAGTTAACTGATACCGTTTATTTTTTTGAGTACCCCTAATTCTTTGAGCTCGTGTTGCGTCTCATATCTTTTCATGATCAGGAGGTCGATAGGTGGCATTCCACCAAAAGTTCGGAGCTGAGTTTGCTGACACTTGAGCGATCTTGCTATCGAACATTCCATCAGAAGGAGCTTCATAGCCAACAGCTTGCAACTTACCAACTTCCAATAGTGCCAATCTTTTTACAAAGTAGGTTTTATTGTCGATTCTTAGACCGTGATTTGTACCCACAGAGTAGAGGTACTTTGAAATGAACATCGTAGAGAGGCATCTAAATAGTTTGCAAGTTTGAAGATTAAATAATATATAATAATTTTTAAATTATGAATTAGTGGTACTAATTTAAATTTTACTGTTTTGACTTTTGAAAAGGAGCCATAATTATTTTCCATTTTTATGTATGATAAAATAACTTCTGTTGTTTTCGTTGACTAATAGTAAAACAACTTATTTGCCAGATCAAAGAAAAAAATGCTGCTTTGTCAATTGATTCTAAGAAAAAAATACAGTTGCCGCGGAAGCAAGAGGGGAATAAAACTTACGCTCTCCCTCCCCTGTTCTGCCTGCCACAACACTAACACATTGCATGCCTAAGGTTGCGTCACCCAGCTTTATTTTCCAAGAAATTTCTGTCAAACAATCAATGTTTGACACTTTGGCCAGTTACAGTAATATAATCTGTAAGAGGGAAAAAACTCTGCTGTTCCATCTTTTGTTTACATCTTTGTGTTTGATGCCTTGCTATACGTGGTGTGGAAATCTGAGTTTCCAAAAGTGAAGCATTTTCTTTTGCTTGGAGAAAAAGTTTCTTGAATTTTATTCTATATCAGCATTTTTTTGTTTAAGTTTTGATATTCTATGTTCGACTATCATAATATAACTAAATGCTTTTGCAATATCAACTTCTTCTTGAAAAAACCGGACCAAAGACGCATTTAGACTTAACACTTTGTTTAATATGTGTATGGCCACAAGAAACGCAAGAGTTTTCCATCGTGCACAACAATTGGTGGCTGTTGGGTAGAGGCTTCACGAACAGTCCACTGACATATATTTTCCAGGTATCAACAACAGCATCGAAAAGTAACAAAAACACAGAAATAGAGTTGTGTCTTTCCACCCACCAAGTTGGGCATAATGTCTTCAGTCATTTTCTGTTTGTCTGGAATTTGGTTTCAATCTTTTCTTTCTTTAGCACATTTAACCGCTTAGGAAACCTTAAAATGTACAACTGTTTCCAACAACTACCATTCAGTTTATAATTCCTTGAATAGAGCACGGATCAGTCATTGGAAGGTTAAGAACCTGTGAGCTGCAATGCCTGGTCTAAGCCTAAGCCAATGGATATATTTCCCTAATAACTGCCTGAACACCATTAAACTGGCAGCACATTGTGTTAGCCTCTAAGTGGAGTGCTTGTAGGGAACCTTCTGCACATCTCACCCCACCTATTGCCATGACTGCTCGTTTGTAATCAAATAAGAGTAATATTATTTAGGAGTTTATTCGTGTTTCATGTAGAGTTTAATCTGTATTTATTTCTGTTGCTTTTATGATTGTCATCAAGCTTGAATATTTCATTTTAATTTGTAATACATTTGTTTTTGAGGCGATAGGGGATTCTAACCCCACCTAACCTCCTCCTGGCTATTCCCATGTACAAACTTGATCAAATTAATTACGTATTTAATATGAACGAAGAATAAATCGGAGAAGTGCAAGTTTGACTATTGCACAAATGTTACTTGCTCCTCGCTTAGGGGATCATTCCCATGTGAAGTCACGCAACTTCTCTCAACGGAGTTATCTCTTTTTGCTTTCTGGGTAGCTTTTGGAGATATCAGGTTAGATGGTCAAGGATGGTCTAAACTTATCTCTAAACTATTGACAGGATGTAAAGGCAAGTGGTGTGGAGTCTGTCCAGACCAAGGTTGTTTTTGTTTTTTGTGGGCCTTTCTAACTAGAATTGCCACATGTTATGAACTTTTGTGTATTTTTTGCGAGATAGTTATAAGTCATAGTGTAATAAACAATATATCAAATTAATGATAAAAATGTCCTGAGTACAATGATATATAATATGACGTACTGACTATTATTTTTGTTGCTGCAATTGTAATACATGTGAGTTTCAGGGTTTTTAAACATTAAAATTGTAGTATGACGTAAAAAGGGTCGTAAGGTAAAGTTTGGACATTTAGCCTAATTTAAAAGATTTAGTTATTTCATAATATTAATGAACATAGAAATTCAAAGGGAAATGCAGACATTAATAAATAATTTAAAAAATAAATCTTACAAAATAGTAACTTCAAATTTGAATTCAATCTTGTTTAAACTATTCAATGGTAATTCACGATGTTTCAAAATACAAAAATATTGAACAGTAGTGTGGAAGGTTGAAGAAGTGATTCACTGAATTTCTAGCCCACGAGTAATAAATATTGAAAGACTATTGCAGACTTTGAAGGATTTAAACTTGATATATTATGTTGATAGTATGTGTGATTCATCTATGTGCAGAGACAGAAATTTTGAGCTGAGATGTTGGTACTTATCGTTACTAGTTGTAGGGAGACATATTTGCGGTCCCCTGGAGTTTGGGATCACGCGATGTTACGTCATACAGGAAGGAACGTTAACAAAGAAGAGGCATCTTCCTCACTTAGATCAGAGACGTTGTGTTAAGCAGACCTATTAGCAATGTGCTAAGTATACTGTTCCAGAAGTATGGAGAAGTGCGTTATTTCTGTTAGAAATGCAATTTAAACATTTCTAAAACATTGTAGAGACAGTGCAGTCAGGTTTGAGCATAAAATAGTGAAATTCAGACATCAGTAAGTAAAGATATGGACTTTAAACAAACTTCGAAAAACCAGCGTGGTTTTCACAAAGAACAAGTAATGGCGGGCTAACTCAGTGATTTGTACGAAGAAACGAACAGTGTTTTCGGAGTGAGTTCTATCCGTACATCATGAACTAAATTCAACGATTAGAGAGGCTAAACAATTCATCACGTAATAAAATCATTTAAATTAAAATTTTCATAAATTAAAACATGTGTTAAAGTAAATTCATTTTGTAATATTAAAATTCTTAAAGTGCACTATAAAAGGAGATCTCGTAAGTAATAAATCATTTAAATTAAAGTCTGCAATCGAATCTTTTGTTATTAATTTTAGTTTTGGAATAGAATAATTAATAATGTGTGTATGAATGCGTATATGATTCTGATTTAAAAACAATGATTTGCCAACCTAGTTTAATTTGTTTGTGTGGTTTTTGATAAAATAAAAATGGTGAGCTAAAGTACTAAAGCCAACTACTATGACTTCTTAATTTGAGTTTTTATCCTTTCCAGAAGTACTTTATGGTAACGAACCTTGTTTTAATTATAAATTCAGTTTTAGTTTTTCTTTGTGAGTAATACAAAATGGCGACAGTCATTGGTGAACAGGAGATAATCTGGAGGGAATGCGCGCATGTGCCAAACATGGCGGTTGATCCTTCAGACGAGTCCATTTGTAACCAAGGAACTGTAGTCACAGATAAAAAAAAGTATATGTGTAACAGAGATTTAGTGATCACCTGTGTTAGTCACAGATGTGATCAAAACATAACCTAACTTCAATTTTAGGGTTATGTTTGTTTGTTTTCATTGGGATTAAGGTGTTGTAATATTTTGAAATGATAATTTAATTAAATAAATAAGTAAATGGATTGAAGATAGGAAATAATAAATAATTGTTACACAGTAAAGGTTTTTTTTTTTTTATTTAAAAATAACTTAGAAATATTTTTGTCAAAATTAAATTTTTATTTTTCATTTTTTTTTATTTTCTATTAATAAATTGTTTGTAAACGGCTTGCATAGTGGCAGCACGTTACACAATTTTGATTTAAATGTATCGACTAGAATTCTCGTCGCTTGACACTTGGATGCCGGTATGTAGCCGAACGCAATCGATGAGAATTCTCATCGCCTGACGCTTATAGGGTTAAGGAACAACAAATTGGTTGTACTGTTATAGTACTTTCGAAAATAAAAGGAGAAGAATGGAGTTTTTGAGAAGAATTTTTAGGAATGTCTTGAAAATAGTATATCACAAAATTCTTTAAAAAATACTTTTGTTTTCCTTACATAAAACAATAGTCTACAATTATTTGACCAAATTTTGGCCCTTTAAAAATAAACGTAAAATATTTGTTCGGTTCTGATTATTGGGATATATTATGAGGTTTAGCCTCAGTGTAATACCTTACATTTATTTAGCAGTTTAGATTTTGTCATTAACATATTCAGCTTCTACCTTAAACACTTTAAGTAACTAATTTTACATGTTTGCTCAATGTTAGTATTGTGTAGTTTCAGAGGCGGGAAGAAGAAAGAGTAACGAAGTAATAGATTGTTTGAAGAATTTCAATAATGGAAAAGAACTGTTTCAAGATGTAAGGATAACATATGCAGTATCTTTTCTGTCTGAATTACTTGTCCAACTGTTTGATGACCTCATTTTGTATCTTCGAAATACGTATCCAATACCTATATCTTTATATGATAAACTAATCGGAGAATCACTAAAAAATACACAAGAAAAAATGAAACAACCATGTTTTATTTTATTTAGAATTGACTGTGTGATTAAAAAAATGGATCTCCGCTTGAACTGTATGAGTTTCTATGATATGGAACAGTTTGTCTGGGAAATGTTACGTCTCAGAATAATAATAAACAAACCCTTTCATTCCATAATAAGGGACTTTGAGGAAATCAATGAATTAGAAGCATGTTCAGTATTGCAAAAGTATAACCCAGTTTTAACTGGAGGAGTCTTAAAAAAGATGAATGATAAAAGCTATGATCTTAATTTATCTGCGAATGCTTGGATTTTGTGTCCCTCAAGGAATTTAGTACCTAAATCAAGATTACTCCCGCCAGGACACAAAAAGGTAGTCCTACTTTAAGATCCATCGAGACCTACCTTTGTCCATTTTGTATCAAAGACCATTTCAGAAGACATTACAATTATTAGTTCTAGTTAAGAATGGTTATTGTATCACAGTTTTTGTAAACTGTGTTTAATTTCTTTAAAACCGCAAATGAACATAGTCTGAAAAACTCTTTTTAACTACTTATTACAAACATTTGAATTGAGTTGTATTTATTTAAAAATGAAACCACACTACATACTTCTTTGCATTTTTCTTTTTCCTTTAAAACTGTTGACAAATGTAGAAGCAGTTCTACGTTCCACTGTACCCAGCAACAGTACTGAGGCTGTATTCTATGCTGCCATCAGTATGGTCACAATAAATTTGAAAAAAAAATAAAAAACAATGTTTAATTAAAAGATAAAAATCATCAGTGTATAGGCTTCAGTGAACAAAGTTTCACGCAGAACTCTTATCAGCTTATAGAAATTAGGCCACAACTTTAAGATGTGAAGATGTTTTTATAGTATTTTTTAACGATTTAGGTTCAACAATATGAATATAATAACCTAATTTTAATTTTACGTGGTTTGTTTTGATTTAACATGGTTTGGATTATAAAGGTAAAATAACTGAGGAAAGAAAATTGGGAGTTTCAGTCACATAGGTATATCATTCTTCTGAATTATACAACTGTACGTTTGACTGTGGTTGCCTTAATGGTAAGTCAGAAAATTATTTTTTGTATCCTATTGCTAGAAAACATTACTCCTACATGTTTCTAGAGTATCAAGTTTATAAATAAAGTTGTATTTAAAAACCTTATTTAAGATTTTTCCCACAAATCTATTATAATATGCTGAGAAATGATTTAATTTATTATTATTTAAGTTCTCTAAGTGGCGAGAGTCGTGATTTAGTGTGATTTGTTAAGTTGGTCTGAAACTGGCTAATAACTATGAAATATAAATGAGTTGCTTTTGACAACAATGGTATGAGAGTAGTGAAAATTTACTTTTTGTAAATATTTGAAAGATGGCCTAATTTTGGTTTATCAGGTTTAGTAAGGAAAGTGTTAAACTACTAAAAGAAATGAAGCCTACACACAAGAGCTTTAAAAAACCCATTCATTATTATAGATTTGTTATTATTTCTATTAAGAGCCTTGCATACCAGTCATTAGAAATCATATTTTAGTAACTTTTTATTCCGTTCAGCGCCACCAGTACCAGTGGTTAACTCAGGGCTCTATAACAAGGGCTATACCATTTTGCTCATTTACGGTGACCAAGTGTCGGTCGCTTATGACGTCACTGCGATGATAGAATTATCACTGACTGACATGGAAAAGTTACTAAGCGAGGAAATTTTTTATTTTTTGGTTACAAACATACTTCCAGTGGGAAAAATGTAGCCAATGAGTTGATGTAAACTTTTCAATTCACCGATTTGTGATAAAATGATTACATCATTATGAAATCGTTTTTAAATGAGCACGAGGCGGTGATGCAGCGCCACTCCCGGACTACTGTTGTTTGATACTTTATCGTTTGACACATTTATGCGCACGGAGTAACCCAGATGGTCCCGTCAAACTTGGTAGAGAGGTGTTCCACTATAGCACCACCGCTAACTCTCCCACCCTTCCTAAGGAACAATTCACTCCGACATTGCCGACGCATGCTATGGCCGCTATGTATCACAAGCATATTCCTGGGAGGCGATTTTTTGTAAACATAGCCACTATGTTTCTACCGACCGACGCATGCTCACTCACCTTTCTTTCTTTCTGTCCAGGAGCCAAGTTGACTTCCAAACCACGTGTTGTTTGTTTTTCTTTTGGTTAAGTTACATAGCCTGGCAGTTACATGGCCTGGTTTGACTTTAAAAACTGTAGAGTTTCAAGGCTTAACAAAAAATTTTTTTATCTGCAACAGCTCCCCCCCCCCCCTTTAGTTCGGCTAACCATCGTTTTACTATACTTCCATTTTTTTTAGTCAATAACCACTCAGGTTTTTTGCCTTAAACTTTTCGCCTTAAAAAAAATTAAATAGATGAAACCGGGACTGCTTGAACGTATGAATGTGCATGTTATGCACAGAAAATAGTTATCATGTCCATAGGTTAGCGGGTCTAAATTGGTTATTTTTAAAATATATCGAATTCAAACTTGACCTATAAGTAAAATGCATATTTTGAACTTCATCCCCAAGTGTGTGTTGTTCACAGAAAATAGTTATCATGTCCATAATATGACCTAGAAAATGCATATTTTGTACTTCATCCCCAAGTCAAGTTGGTATCTTGAAAATTGGTCAATCTAGAGCCATCTGACTTATAAACCAACTTCGCTATCAACCCTCCAACGCATTTCAAACGGCTTTAGTTTCGACAATTTTCAAAATATCGACTAGAAAAGTTTTTTGCAAGTTAATAATATAAGTTTAAACAAGATCAAGAAGTATGAACCATTTTTCTTATTTAGGTACTTTTAAAAACTAAAGTCATTTAAATCTTACATATTTCTGTGCTCAAAACTTGAAGTGCAGAGAGTGCTTGATGAAGTATGTTTTATATAATCACCAGCAATAAATTTAAGCAGAAAACTAATCGAAATAAGAAATAATTATTATGAAAAGTGTTTTTTTACTCTTTTACAAAAATGTATTTAATTATTTTTCTCATATAAAAACATTTTGTGAAACTGTAATATTGTTTTCAAAATATTAGAAACATAATTTAAAGTGTTGTAGTTTCTTAATGATATCAAATTTTATTACGTTTTGGATATTTTGTTTCCTTAATTGGGATTCTGCGAGTAATAATTTTAGTTGCATTAGTTACTATACTTAAGTTCTGGTACATTTTTACTGTTTATTGGGATTGTGAAATCTTACCCAATTGATAAATAATACAGTCTACATAATTAATATAAATTATGTTTATATAATGTATTGTTATAAAATAAAATATATTGTATTTCTAAGTCTTATTGTTTGGTTATTTTTTCTCACGAATCAAGCTCATTAACTATTTTCACCTAACCCCAGGAGTTAAACTGTGCTATTCCAGGAATAATTTACTGATTACTTTACATCTCTAGCAGGGCCGGCGCAAGAACCATACGGAACATGCTGACACATGGGGTGCCGCCGCGCAAGCAAAGCCGGCATCGGCAGCGCAGCAACAAAAATTTCAAGACCAAGGTGCCTTAAAAATTTTCCAAAAATTTTTTTTGCACCGAAAAATATTTGCCTAAAAACGTGGCCGCCCTTTTTGGGTTTTAAAAGAAACTCCCTATTTCTGTTTAGCGCTTTTTTAGGGACAGACAGATAACCGCTATAGGGCACCATCCTTTCAGAGTCGGCGCCCTTTAGTTTCAGTGAAAAATTCGCCCACCTCCTCCTAAAGACGCGACCGCCCCAACCGCCCTTTTCGGGAATTAAAAGAAATGCCATATTTATTTTTGTCACCTCTTTACAGACACAAAAGACCACAGACACCAGTTTAGAGCTCTCATTTCGAAATCGGCGCCCTTTCGTTTCAGTCAAAAATTCCCCCTCTTAAAGACGCGACCGCCCTTTTCGGTAATTAAAAGAAACGCGGAAGCGCCCTATTTCTTTTTGGCACCTCTTTATGGATAGACAAGATCAGGAACACGTACAGCAGTATTGTACAGGGTGCCATTCGAATCGGCGCCCTTTGGTTTCAGTGAAAAATTCGCCCCCCTAAAGACGAGACCGCCGTACATTCTATACTAACTTCACTAACATTAATAAAGTAATAATTATGTGTCAATAACAACAGTATAACATCTATTTATAGCCCGATTTGAAAATTGCCACGATCTTTTCTAGTACTTTTGAAGAAGGGTGGTAATTTTGGTAAAATTGTAGCTCGATGTTATATTTAAATTTGATTTTATATAATTAAATAATTTCAATTGGTATGCATCTGATAATGTACCCATTTGTTATTGCAATAAGGAGATATATAAATATATACACATATATAGGGGCGGGGGGTTGTGTATAGAGGGGGGCGCCAAAAATAACTCTCGCATGTTCAAGAAAAACCCCTTGCACCGGCTCTGATCTCTAGTGATTTAAAAAAGAGTCAATAAGTTGTGATTACATCATGCTTCAAACAGCTGCTTATTTGAAACACTTAGATCAGCTGATTGTTTGTTATAGCAGATTAATTTCATTACTGCTAAACAAAACTGTATTGCTTAATAATTAACACTGATTCACTGACTAACATAATATACTTCTGAATTCTACTAACAGAAGTATTTTTTTTTTTTTTATAATATAATATTTTGTTTATGGTTCAATGTCTACATTATGCACAGAAAGACTAACTAAAGTAAATTTGTTTTTTCCACATTATATAAATGAGTGACAATGATAGTTTACTGTCTGATATAGAGAATGTTGCCACGAAAGCGATGGAAGAGTTGTCGTTTGAAATTTGTTTCAGTTGCTAATTTCAATGTTTGATTAATAATAAAATAATATACTAGTTAAAATGCCATGTTGATTTTATTTACTGTACAAAGTTATAGAAAACTCTGTAAGATGTGGGGTCAGGTAAAATATTGTACATTACAGGAGATAACTGCTTTTTTACATCACTCAGGGGATCATCCTTTGAATGGTGTGAAGAAGCAGTTTCATCACTTGTAACGTAAATATCTAATAAAAGGAAAATTGCCAGAATAACAAAAAGTAGGATAGAATTAGTGCTTTCATTTTACTTAGGGTAATAAAAAATTTTCATAGTTACAAGTCACTATGGAAACACAAATTTAAAAAATTCAGAAGACTTACTCAAACCAACCCCACCATTTAGTACACTTTTAATTACCCCAAGACACAAGTTAGCTGCCTACAAAAGCTAAAGTCATTTATCGGGAGCTTCCTCTCAATTTTTTTCCTTGTTCCGGGGACTGTACCTGAAATACCTTTGCACAGGATTGCAGAAAATTTAATTACCATTCGAATGATATAGCTTAAAAATTACACACGGGCTTATGAGAGGGAGATATTGTGCAAAAACCTGAGATGGATAATGGAAAAATCATTTATCGGGAGCTTCCTATCAATTTTGTTCCTTGTTCCGGGGACTGTACCTGAAATACCTTTGCACAGGACTATAGTAAATTGAATTACCTTTCGAACGATATAGCTCAAAAATTGCACACGGCCTTATGAGTGGGAGAAATAATGCAATTTCCTCGCTGTAACTTTGGAATTTTGGTTACATAGAATCAAACAAGCCGCCATTTTGTGTCAAATTGAAAAATAAAAAATCAGTGTCTGGGAAATCCTACAAGGTGCTCCACTAAAATTTCAGCTATTTGAAGCATATTTGCTACCATTTTATCAAGGTGGGAAAAACCCATATACTGTATATATACCCGTAAATCAATACCCAAAAACGATTAATCGGTATAACTTCGCCATTTTGATCGGATCGGAGAACAAAAAAAATGTATCTGAAGAATCCTACTAGGACCCTTTCACCTTCATCAGCAATTTTGAAGCATATTTACTACTACTTATCAATCCCGGAATAAAACACACATATATATATATATAATTTATATATATATATATATGTATATAAATTAATGAATTTTGGGTATCGTCTTCAAATGGTCTGAAACGGATAGAAACGAAGTTTTTTTTTATATTTAGATATTTATTTTATTCCCTAATATATACAAACACATACAAAATAATAAAATAAGAAGGTAACTTAAACATAACATAAAATAAAATATATAACTACCTGTAATATAACATAAAACTTAACTTTATAAAAAAATAACAGAATAGTTTCCATATGGGGAATAAAATATTTTGCAACCTCTAGGGCAAGCAAGCCCGTTTTGAGGCTGCAAGCAGATGATAATTTATTCATAACAAAAAGAAGAAAAAAAGAGTAAGAAAAAGGGGTTCTGGGAGCAGTTAAATTTACAATAAAAAATAAATAATATTATTATGGAAAAAAACATACAAATAGCTGAAGAATTTTTTAAAGACAAATTAACAAATAAGAAATCAACACTAACTAAAGGTTTTACCCTCCTCCGACAAACCGTTTTCAAGTTGTAATAGCTCTTATTTTCTTCAATTAGGCTAATGAAAGGAAGAAACATGAATGCAACAAACAACCCAGAAACTATATATATCCATAAATTGCTACATAGGCCTATTTCAACAAAACCCTAGAGCACTTCGCACGTAATATACTCCGAAAACAAGTAAGACCACCGAGATACATAACATCTTAATTTAAAAAAGTGTTAAAACCATTAAAAAATAGAAACTCTGTCCAATTCAATAGCAGCGACATCTGATGAATTTCATGAAATATTAGCCTATGAAAAAAGTATAGATCTATACGATCTTTCAATGCACATTCTATAAACCTTATATATGTTTTCATCCATGCTAACCTTTACTACAAAAATAAAATGCAAATATGCAAACCATCCAATTGACACCACATACAATTTTTTTTTTTTTGGAACGAAGTCCTTAAATGTGGGTTGTGATAGGAATTAACAAATAGAAAATATAATGTGTAATGAAAACAAGTGTTATTAATTGGTTGCTATGGCAATGACAAATATAAAATACGAGTAACAAAAAAGCGTTATCAAATTGGTTGCTATAGTAATTACAAATAGAAAATACGTGTAACGAAAAAGCATTATCAAATTGGTTGATATGGCAATTTAGCCTGATTTGATCTGTGGAATTAGCCATGGATAGAACAATAAACTACGAAAAAGACAGCAGACGAAGATCAAAGTGGAGTAAACTATGCCGGAAGGGACGACCTAAGAATAAATACGTTTAATTAACTACTGTACATTTTATGTAGCCTAACTTAAACTTCATTGTCCTTATCCAGTAAAAGTTACTTGAATAACAATACTTTATTTATGTAAAAACATAGAGTTTTTATGGTAAAACTATAAATTATGATAAAAACTATGAATTTGATAAATTTACAATACTGTAGGCTACCAAAGTTTATATTTGGTTAGGGTATATAAAGTTTATTTGTGTTTAGTTTGGTGAAATTACCAGTTTAAAACAACCTAATTGATTGAAATCCCGTTTGCAATATTCAATATTAGGCTGTGGGAGCATAATAATTCATTTTAATTATTTAGGAATATTTGTCAATAGTCAAGCTAAAGGTTAAACACATCTTTGCAGATAGCAGCACATTACGGAACTGATCAGAAACTGCAATATTCAATTAAGTATGTAGGTAGCAGCACCTCCCGGGATAATAATTCTAATTAATTATTAGTAATGTTTTTGATAATAATAAAACCACAGTTTAATAAAATCCTTGCAGGTAGCAGCACATTACGGTACGGACATGCAGCGCTTTCTAGTAGTTAAAGTATCAACTACGATCAACATGATTTTAATATTTGGCAGAATCATTGTCAAAATAGATCAGCAAAAAAAAATATAGTAACCTACTTTTCTTCAGTGAGACTGCACTTCTTTAGTCCAGCCTCACTGAGAAAAATGACATCAACGAAACTATAACAGTTTACAATTTGGTAGCAGCACTTACCCGACGAGAGCTTG
>JAGFPH010001442.1:9591-25469 GCA_018207615.1 Philaenus spumarius
AGTTATAGTGTTTGTATATTCATCTTTAGTCTAAAGAAGTTATTTAAAAAAGTACAGTGTAACAGCCAACCTGTGAATTTAACTGTTTATCTCAGTCATTATTCCCAATATATCGTCACTAAAGAACACTGTAATGGTTCTCTTGCATGGTATTTTTTTATAGTCGACTTCAGTTTGAAGAAGTTATCTAATAAAGTACAGTGTAACAGTCAACCTTTGAATTAAACTCTTTATCTCAGTCTTTAATACCCAATATATCGTCACTAAAGTACACTGTAAACGTTCTCCTGCAAGTATTTTTTTTTTTATATTCAACTTTAGTCTAAAAAAAGTTATGTTTTTATAATCAACTTCAGTCTGTAGAAGTTATCTAATAAAGTACAGCGTAACAGTCAACCTTTCAATTAAACAGTTTATCTCAGTCTTTAATACCCAATAAATCGTCACTAAAGTACACTGAAAAGGTTCCCCTGCAAGTAATATTTTTTTTATATTCAACTTTAGTCTAAAAAAAGTTATGTTTTTAAAATCAACTTCAGTCTGTAGAAGTTATCTAATAAAGTACAGTGTAACAGTCAACCTTTGAACTAAACAGTTTATTTAAGTCTTTATTTGAATAAGTCATCACTAAAGTGCACTGTAAAGGTTCTCTTGCAAGTTATAGTGTTTTATATTCAATTTTAGTCTGAAGAAATTATCTAATAAAGTACAGTGTAACAATTAACCTGTGAATTAAACTCTTTATCTCAGTCTTTATTTCGAATAATTCATCACTAAAGTACACTGTAAAGGTCCTCCTGCAAGTTACAGCGTTTTTATAATTAACTATTCCAAAGAAGTTATCTAATAAAGTACAGTGCAACAGTCAACCTGTGAATTAAACTGTTTATCCCAGTGTTTATTCTCAATGTGTCATCACTAAAGTTCACTGTAAAAGGTTCCCTAGCAAGTTATTGTGTTTTTATATTCATCTGTAGTCTGAAGAAGTTGTGTAATAAAGTACAGTTTAACAGTTGCCTTGTAAATTAAAGGTTCTCTATCAGGAATCACTAAAGTGGACTACTGCAGTTATACTATGTGGGCCGGATATGGGATTGTGAGTGGCAGGTAGAGGGTTTTTTTTCTCCAAATGTTATGCTACAAAGGCTACGACATCTAGGTGTTATCCTCTGTGACAGCAAATAATATATTTGTTAGAAAATAATTTGAAATACAAGCCAAAAATATAAAAAACGTGTGGGCGGGATGTGGGAGTGTGAGGGGCAGGGAGAAGTTTGTTTTATAAAAGTTATGCTATAAAGGTTCAAAATTATTATCTAGTTAAAAAAAAGAATTATTTGAAAAGTATGGACATAGTGTGAATTAAAATCTGTCAACAGAGTTTGGAAAGCTTGTGACATATTCATTGTCACTGAAGGAGGGCTAATAACCCCGCATAGTAACTCATAGTAACTTAAACTTCCGAACACAAAAACTCAAATATACAGTTTGGGTCTTTGTTTTAATTAATATTAAAGTTGTCCAATGGTCACTTTCGTTACACAAGATTGGCTACACAGTGTGTAACAAACCTCCACGGTACGGGAAACCCGTGTTTAGCGAACAAAAACTACTCAGTTCAAACTAGGGTTGAGCATCGATGTCCTAGGTTTTCAAAACATAGATGTTTTCATGTCGATGATCGATGTTTTTTTACATCGATGAAAATCGACCGATATTTCTCCCCAACATCGATGTTTTTAAATATTTACAGTATTTTTTGTGAATTCATTTTGATAAATTAATCATGAATTGACATACTGAGTTCGACATTGACAGAATATTCCTTTCAATAAGAAGACAACATCATATAAACGTAATATTTACGTTTTGTATCAATTAATTAACTCTGTTACTTTGATTGTGGTTGTTTCTTTTTACCTCAGGAATTATTGTCTTATTGTAAAATTTTAACAAACTAAGATTAAATACATTTTTATATCTAGCAATAATTTTATAAATAAATAATAGATATTTTTAAATGACATAAATTTAAGGTTTTCTGAAACTATGACTTTTTTTAATATGCATGGATGTTTACAGTTAAAATAAATCGATGTTTTCAGGTTATTGTCACATCGATAGTTACTGCCTAAAGCATCTACAGAACATTTAGGGGGTGTAGGTGATTTTTGAAAAAAAATCAAATATAAACATAGGTCGAGTGTTTTAAAAGCCTTTTGAAAAAAGAATACATTTTGTAAAAAATGTGTTGACTTAATTCGTCCAGTTTCAAGATGATGGCAGAAAACATTCCGCGTTTGAAAGTGTATTTACTGTCACTAAGCTATTTTATTATCAGAACCCCTTTGTATTACAATTATCCTTTTGTATGACGATATTGCCGAACTACCCCATAAATAATAATACTAATCTTGAGGTTTCTTCTTTTTTACATGACGTGATTCAACCTTTTCTCAGTCATTATCTAATGTACACATTCGAAACACTAAATTAAAACTAATTCCGATAAATTTACAAAATAAATAGATAAACCGGCGACATACGTGAACCACGTTCCCGATAGTGCTCGATCGTCAACTGATTAATTTATCTGGTCACCAGGGTATTGGTCTCCGGTATTGGGGAGGGATTATTTTTTGCTCTTATTTTGTACGATATATTGTGCTGGTTCGTTTTCCACGTGATCAATTAAATCGAAGATGTTTGAATGAAACTGTAATTTATTATTAAGTAGATAATCAGGATTGCATTTTTGTATATATGGAAGGCTTTTATTGCATTCATTAAAGGACTTTTTTTGCAGTGATGTGGTATTTTTAGATTTTTGTTAGTGTCTGAATATTTGTGGTTAGTATAAATTAATTAAATGTTCTTCCAATTTGGAATCTATTTTCTTGGTGTCAGTTAGTTTAGAAGATGAACTGTGCTCCTTGAAGCTGGGTTTGAATGCAAGTCCGGTTTGCCCTATGTATGTTTTTGAGAAATCGTCGCACGATATTTGATAGATACCGCTGCTGTTAAATTGGTTAGGGTCTCTTCCTTTTGTTTGCTTTAATTTTTTTTCTAAACATTGACAAGTTTTGTAAGCTAGGTGGTACATTGTTTACGGAATATGGTGTGTGACGAGTGCTCTACGGTATTGTTAAAATCTGTGGCAATGTATTTGGATTTGGGGTGACTGGTTTTGATAGATTTTCTTCTTTTCGTTGTTTTTTGTATTATATTATCAATTATTGAAATGTTGTAACCGTTAGAAGCAGCTATAGATTTTATGGTGTGAATATCTCGTTTAAAATCTTCCGGATTCATGGGAATACTCAAACGACTATGTACGAAACTAAAATAAGCGGATAATTGGAAGCGTGAATGGTGTGGTTGGAGTAGGCTTTCTGTATAGTACTTTAAATGTGTGTGTTTCGTTCCGACTTGTGATGGAGAGGTGAAGTCCAGTCTAAACTGTTGGTTAGGGTGAATTTTATTGAAGAAGTTCAGTAATACGCTGGTTTGCCGTGGATTAACATTGAATAAGCATATGACGTCCTCTAAATTTATCTAAATTAATAAATTATTTTGTTGTAGTGCTTGTTGCACACAATCATGATGTACGTGGTTTCAATATGATTTTAAAGTATTTCAGCCATAATGCTAGACAACAGTGACCCCATAGCCAGGCCTTGCCTTTGAATGTAAAATTTAATGTTGAATTTGAGGTAATTTTGTGTACGTTCATTTAATTTATTAGTTCATCGAACGACTTTTTAATTTTGAATTTCCTATTCATAAATTGTTATCCAGAATTGACACTGTTTCACTGACTGGGATGTTGCTATATAGGTTAACCTTGAAACGGTTCGAAATTAAAAAAATTAAAAAGCTGAATGTTCAACTCATCCATCTCATTAAATTCATAAAGTTTGTAACAAATATACAATCTCTCTAAATGTATAAAGTTGTAATATTCAATTAGTAAACAAAATGAAATCAAAATCTTGATTATGAAAGCTCACAATAAATACAACCTCTTTGGGAGAAGAAATACTTCCTGTGAACAACAATGGTCTACCAATATTCAGCGTTCTGTTAATAACCGTTTTAGAAGCAATATCAGAGCACTTACAAATATCAAGATAGGCCTACGTCTTCAACTAACACACATATTCCAATGTCCAAATAAAATAAACAGCTAACTCATATATCCATGTGTAATAAAACACATCAATTATAACTATACGGAAGAACACAAGTAAGTGACAGTTATATTTATCATACAGGGCATTTAAAACAATGTTTAAATATTCAAAATAATAATAAATAATTAATTTTATTAAACAAGTGAACAAAATCGCATCGTTGGAAACTCTAGTGCAATTCCATCAGTCTAAGTGAACTATATCTTTAACCGTACTAAACTGCTCTATTTTTGTTAACATAACATTTCTCACTTTGTCCACACTATAATGTGAATAACGGAAAAAAATAGTTACAAAAGAAAACAAAATAGTTATAGTTATTTGAAACTGTATCCAGAGAAGTTTTAATACATTGTAAATAAATTTAACGAACCTTATTTCATTAGTAGGCCTATTCCTTTTTCATTTAAATTTATGAATTCCGAGTAAATTTTTGTTATAAGTCACAACCAATAACTTTGTTATTAGTCATTTTAATCATTAAGTTTTATTTTTAATAAATATTCGTCAGATTGTGTTTACGTCTTCATTTCAGTTTTTCTTTTTCTCTTGAGCTAGTATAATCTGGACATCAAAATTTAAATTACGGTATCCGTAGAGAGGTTATGCACGAAAGAGAGATTATAATAACCCTTAAAAACAAATAGCAAATTAGGCTCTTTTACACGAGTTTTCTACAATACAAACAAAAATTGACTTTCATGGAAATAAAAACCTCTTAAATAAAAAATGTATTTAATTGGTATACCAGATTGTTATTGTTCTAAACCTGGAGCAGAGTGGCGCAGTAATTTAATAACAATAATGACTACTGTAAATGTATGTATTTTTGTCTTGCACTTCCCATTTATTAACAAAAAAAAGGGAATTAATTTATTTATGTTTAAGAAAGTACGAGCAATTATATAATTATAATAATATTTTATACGAAAATGTATCCACATTAGTTTTGCCTTCTTTAAAACTTACTGAACTAATTATTGACCAACAGTGCAGATGTATAAGCGTTTTATTAAACAAGGAGTAGACGTCGTAGGCCTACACGTGGTTGCTTCTGTTTATATCGCGGTGTATACAGTACATAAAGGTTGACATTACTTTAAATGAAAGTAGCGCAAACGATTTGACTTTGATATTCAATTGTATGTTGCCTTGAAACTTTCGTCGATGTATAGAAAATCCCGACACGCACCAAACTAAATACGACTGGGAACTCTATAAATAAGTAAGTGTGTTTCGCCTGGCGTGTAACGCGTAACTCATAGTTTCAGGTGTCTAGGCTGCACAGTTTTACAACTACAGGTAAGATTTTTCTTAGAAAGTCAAAGTATCTGTAACTATAAATTAGTTTTGCAATGTTTATTCGTATTTTTGTTAAGAAACTAGGAGACGAAATTATCAATTTTTTTCTAAAACTTATCCTTGTAACGTGACCTTTATAATAACGCTCATAACTTCGGTTGGGAGGTTTTAAGAAAGCGATATCAAACTTTTTAAGGATAGTGTACGCAATAATTTGTGTTTGTCTCCACTTCAAATGTGAAGAGTTAAGCCATAACATATCTAATGATTTACACCTTTGTTTTACTTTTTTATAGTACATATTATTAGATCGAGGTGTGAAAATTTGATTGCAAAATAAAGAGGGATGAGACCGAAACGCCTGGGTGAAAAAGCAAGGGTGAAATAACGCACGACGTAAGCTACATGAGTAGAGTCTGCCCGGATTGAGATCAACCTTGACCTTGACCTTTGAGCAGTGTAACGTGTGTGAGATGTTGACCTTGAGGAGAGTTAACGTGTGTGAGGTGTTGACCTTGAGGAGAGTAATATGAGCGTTGAGGGTGAACTTTGAGGCGCCGACGCCGGCCACTGTTTCCGCCCACCATCTTTTCTCCGCCATTTTGTTTCCGCCATCTTTTCTCCGCCATTTTGTTTCCGCCATCTTTATTTTTTTATTTTCTAAATTAAATTAAATTAAATTATTCTCTTTTAACCTTGTGATATGATGTCAAAAATACAACGAAAAACTTATACCAGAATGCGATATCTCGAAAAATTAATTTATACACTTAATTTGTCATAACTCTACATTGCCCTCGAATAATTAACTTATACACTTAATTTGTCATAACTCTACATTGTCTGTGTTTCACAGCAAACGTATTCCCACCTAACCTTGACCTCAAAAAATTATTTATAGGATTTAGTCAAAATAAAAACAATTCATTTAAAAAACAAAATTTTAATACAACATTTTAAAAATCAAAAATTCCTCTTCTCTCCATGTACTCTTGGAGTTCCCATTCCGTGACGTAATCGTCTTCTTCCTCCCCCGAGGAATAATCAAAATAGAATAAGTTGTCGGAGTCCACCTCCTCCTCTTCATCTACTCCGTATTTGAGTTCCTTTAAGAAGAAATTTTTTCGATAAAACCATACACACGCACTGATTTCTATATACTAGTAAAAATCTTAAAATCTACTTACGGCAAATAGACGAGGCAGCTCGTCTCCAACAAAGTCCTCGATTATATCCATAGCGCGCCTGTAGATGTTGTCAGCTTGAAGTTCCAGAGAGAAGTGTATGGCGAGTCTGAACTACGGAGTAGAAATCGCGCATGCTTTATATAGCCGTCTAACTGTACAGGAAACGGAATGCAACATGGCAACCTACCAAGATGATGTAATGCACGTTGCACCATCTGGACTATGTACACTGGCCATCTGAACTATGCAGGGAACGCAAGTCAAATATGTTGAAAGTCGCAGATATCTCATACTCAGGAAAAAATATAGTTATACGATTTAAAAATGTTTGGTATAAAGTAATAATTTGGATGGTTAGCTTAGGTAGAGTATTATAATCAACAATCACGTCTTTTGTTTCAACACATTCTATTTATTCAAACAGAAAATACAAATCTTTTACACTTTACCACTTGGTTTTCTCTGACCACGAGTTTCTATTTTTACATTTTTCCAACACACAAGTACACAGTTTATTTGTAGAACAATAACAAGGTGAACATTTCGGACAATTAAACAATTGAGCCTTGGTAAACCGATGGCATATGTCTTCGCAGCAGGTATATCCTTCGAAATGAGTTCTGTATAACGTGATTTTCCAGAATAGTTTTTGTGAGGTCTTACATTTGCAATGACAAGTGCTAAAATAATTACACACTCTACACGCAATACCGTCGACAGCAGTTCTTGGCAAAACAAAACATTTGAGATCGCAGCAATAACGAATTACTTTAGGTTTGATAGATTCCATTGTTTATTCTTTGAGCTCTGTATGCGTAATGAATGTTCGTAGTGTTCTGACTATGTATTTATAGTCGTTTTACTTACTATAATTGAAAAAATAACAACAGAACACAAAGCCATAATAGTCGTTGTACCATCTGGACTATGATATCCTATATATTTGATAGTTTGTCTTAATCAGGGTATTAACATAAAAAACTGTTAAGATATATATGTTTATTCTTATATTTTATTACAATTCAAATATATATATGTTTATTCTTATATTTTATTACAATTGAAATATATGTTTTAAAAATATAATCTGATGTAGTCCACTATCCATCTTCTACATATTGGGCATCTGTTGTTAAATTGGATAACGCATTGCGTGCAGAACACGTGTCCACAGGGAAGTAAAGCCATATTCACTGCGTTAATCAAGCAGACAGTGCAAGGTCTCTGTGTCTGTTGAGGATTATTCAACTCTGGTTGCTGTAAAAAAAACACACAACATTAGTATTTATATACTCTTAAACAACAAAAATAGTATTTATTAAGAAAATACTTACACCGGTGGTGGTGGAAGGCGGACGGCCATATAATTGTAAGCAGAAGATACAGTCTTCCGTCAGGTCTATCAAATCTTGTCTCATCATTCTAAAAACATGGAGCGCAAACGTGCCACATGTTTCGTAGTATGAAAACGACGCTGCTACCTTTAAATCTTGTACAATCGTGCTGAGAGAGGCCGATGCATTTTCCAAAACCTCTAGCGTTGTAGCTCGGTTCGGCATCCCATGAATATGTTGACAAGGTTGAGCGTTACCACGGTGATGAGCCAGAGGTGAATAATCATTTCTGAGCTGAAAAAAGTAAATATGGTTGTTACTAATATTCGGCATCCCATGAATATGTTGACAAGGTTGAGCGTTACCACGGTGATGAGCCAGAGGTGAATAATCATTTCTGAGCTGAAAAAAGTAAATACGGTTGTTACTAATATTATAAATTAAACTTTAAGGTAGAGAAAAAATGTTTTAGATGCTTACATAGTTTGTATGTCCGTAGCACTGTAGGTAATGCATCAATCGACACATATATTCGTTTTGAGCGGATCTAGATGCGCATGAAGAAGTCTCAGTGGTCTCAACACATGAAGAACTTGATGCTAAAGGAAGGTTTTGATTCGCAACGGTCTCAAAAGGTGAAGAAGGTGATGCTGAAGGAAGGTTTTGATTCGCAGCGGTCTCAAAAGGTGTAGAAGGTGATGCTGAAGGAAGGTTTTGATTCGCAAAGGTCTCAACAGATGAAGAAGACGTAGAAGGAGATACGGCTGAAGAAGGCCTGGATAGAGGGAATTCCACAAGGGAAATATCTTGTGCGTTTTGTTCAAAGTCCGGTGTCTCAGAATCGTTACTCATTTTTTACTGTAATTTGGAGAGATAGAATAAAATTATTGTCTAATTTTTGTCTTTAAATAATTTATACACAAGTCACGATCACAATAGAAATCGTAACTATTTCCAATAAAATTAGTAATTGTGTCTGTTGGACGATAGCGTAAGAACTCGGCAAATTCCTGTATTGAAAATAAAGGGGATACTACACATTTACCGCACCAATAATCGGGATCCCAAATAGTGTATAGTAACATGTCACCATCTACAACTTCCCTACGAGTAGATATTTCTAGTTTATTTCTATCGAAATCAGAATCATTCACAACAAATAAGCTAAAACAGTACCTACACAAATCAACACCATTGTAAGTTAAGCGTCGAGTAAATACATCGTTGTACTCATATGCGAATGCAGGCACTTCAAACGGGTGATTCATTAGCATAAAAAAATCTGAATAAGTAATGTTTTCAAAATCAATATTTAAATAATCAAATCCTTCAGTATTACACTTCACTTTCATCAAATAGTTTTTAAAATTTGCTTTCAAATGTTTTTGAATAGAAACAGGTAAATGAAGTTCTTCTATATTACTATTAGTAATTAGTACTTGTTCACATACTGATCGAGCACATAGCTGAAATAATGTTTCTGAATTCATAACGTACACTGAAAAAAGATTATTGACACTAAAACCAGTACCGAAACTAAACAACTGATAATGAAAAATAGATGTTCAAAATCAATACAATCATAATCAAATCCTACAGTATTGCAACTCAGTTTTGCTGAATAGTTTCTAAAATTTCTTCTTAAATGTTTTTTAATAGACACAGGTAATTGAAGATCATCTATATTAATATCAGCCGTTAACAGTTGTTCACATACTGATATAGCACATAGGTCTAACAATGTTTTTGGTGAATGAGATACATTCATAGCGTTTACTGAAAAATTATACTTACTTGAATTGTAATAAAATATATATATATAAGAATAAACATATACCGTTCTCCTCGATAACCGGATTTACGGCTGTAGTTCCAGTTTAACGGTTTTCCCTACATGCTCGGTGACAATTAATTTTTTATGTATTAATTCTAATACTTGAGAATCTGTCAAAATCTCGTACCGCTGCGGTAAAAATACTTTTTTCAAATTTTCGTCCTGATCTAGATCTAATAGAATGCTTTGACCATGCTTGGTCCCCATACGTACGGCGTCTGTAATTAAATACGCTTTTCCAATTTTTAGTTTTTGTAATTGAAAAAAATCTAAATTTTTCGGCTCGATCGTATTAAAAAAATCAATAGTATTAGTAGCAGCAGCCATACTCACTAAGAAAATTAACACTGAAACACACTGACAACCGATAATAAACGACTGATAATGAAAGGTAGATGTATCCTGCTTTTATACTAATGTCGAGGTTACGTGCCGCACTGGAAAACGGACTCCGACGCAGTCGAGTGCGAAACATTCGCTCACAATGTGATTGCAATCCCTATTCATATGCATGTAAATTCCATGCAATAAGCGAGTCTAGTTTTAACGTTCAATACTGCCTGACAGTGATTCAACTTCGCTGGCAAAGACCCTCTTACAACTTGTGCGAAAGTCGCGTAGAACAACCGGTTAGAAGTGTCTGTCTCTTTCAACATATTTGACTTGCGTTCCCTGCATCGACCTTGACTTGCACTCATTTTACTATGTAGTGTCTTTGTTAAAAACGTTATTCATTCTGCGCAGTACTACACACGAGGTAACATCTCTCTCTTTAATCTATATTTGTAATCTCTCTTTCTTGTAATTGATATAGTTAGTAAAATGTCAGCCGCTTACGTTTTATCTAGTTTGGAAACTTATGTTGTAAAGTTCCGACTCTACGGTACCAAAGTTGTTTTCAAATTTAATTCACCACCCGAAGGTGTTGAAGAAATGCATTGGATTAGACAGGGTTTGAACGAACTTGTAGAGATTATGACAAAGGATACGACTGACGAAGACTATTTAGGGTTTACTTTGCGGAGCCTCAATTTTAAAAATAAGGAACCGGGATTTTTAGCTTTCAGACGGGCTTCAGAAGTGTCTGCGGATATCCTGTGGAACATTTTCGGGGGTATTATACAGAGTAACTCCGCGGCTTGTACTTCTCGCGATACATTTAAAGTAGAATGTACAAAAGTAAAAGTACCGATGGGTCGAGGGGGTGCAGTTAGACCCGGATTGTATAATAATTTCGATGAAGAATGTAGTGCGAGAAGAGGTATTGTAGTAATAAAAAATACAGACTCTTTGTGTTTACCGTGCTCACTCGTTGTTGATATAGCTTATGCGGAGAAAGACAAGGACTATGCGGCTATACGATTGAATAGATGTAACAGACAGACTCTTAGAGCCCGACAACTTATGCTCGATGCAAGAGTTCAATTCACAGACGAAGGTGCAGGGGTACGAGAGTTGCATCAGTTTCAAAATCATTTGCCTCTACACAAAATTACGGTGTACAGTTACGGGAATAAAGGCCGTGATATTTATTTCGAAGGCGAGGTGCAAAATCCTCGCTACAGACTAAATTTAATTTTTCACAAAGGTCATTTCAACGTAATTACTAGTTTGACCGCCTCTTTTGCTTGCAAATTTTACTGTGAAGCGTGTCACATTCCTTTCGATCACCGTTACGTGCACAGATGTTCCTCCACCTGTTACTCCTGCAAACGTTCCCCGCCGTGTTTGTTGGAAAACGATGGGATCTATTGCGGAGATTGTAACAGAAAGTTTATGAACAGAGACTGTTTCACAGCACATTTAAAAAATATATGCAAATCGGTCAAAAAGTGCCCCAGTTGCGAGAAAATGATAATTCAGCAACAGCGACATTCAAAACATGTGTGCGGTGAAACTTATTGTAAAGTGTGCAATGAATTCATGGAACCGAATCACAGATGTTACATGAAAGTCGATTATAGGAAACCTATGTCCGAGGGGTTTCTTTTCATTTTCTTTGATCTAGAGACACGTCAAGACTAGGTACTTGACTCAGCCAACGTTCATCGAGTAAATTTGTGCATATCCCAACAGTTCTGCTGGAAATGTATAAACGGCGATTCGTGTCAAAATTGTCTCGATCGTATTCGAGTTTTCAGAGATGACCCCGTCAACGACTTTATGTCGTACGCTATGGAAGTGCGAACAGCATACAAAAAAGTGTGTATCCTGGCACATAACGGACAATCGTTCGATTTTCAATTTCTCCTTAAATACGTGCTCGAAAAAACTCAATTCACCCCCGAACTGATCACACGCGGTACAAAGGTAATCCTCATGGAGATCGATAATGTTAAATTTATCGATTCTTTGAACTACATGCCCATGGCTCTATCCAAACTTCCTAAAGCTTTCGATCTACCTCCTGAAAAAAAGAAAGGCTACTTTCCACATCTGTTCAACACATTGGCCAATGAAAATTATGTAGGTCCTATCCCCTCTAAAGAGTTTTATTGTCCCGACTCTATGTTTGACCAAGGATACAAAGACTTTACGAAATGGCATGACGAACAGATTCGTAACGAGTACGAGTTTGACTTTCAAAAGGAAATCTTTGAGTACTGCCTTTCGGACCTAGACGTTGAAATGGCTTACCTTGATTCTCACTCCATGATGCACACTATACCCCTTAACCCTCGAGATGCATTTTTCGGTGGCCGAACGGGTAATACAAAATCGTACACGAAATGCAAGGAAGGCAAAACGATTCAGTACGTAGACGTGTGTTCGCTCTATCCTTGGGTTTGCAAGTACGGTAAATACCCTGTAGGTCACCCAAAAATACATATAGGCGATGGCGAGTGTAGGAAACAAGGTATGACTGTTGACGGACTTCTTAAATGCACTATACTCCCTCCTCGTGAATTGTATCATCCTGTACTTCCTGCAAAGATGAATCAAAAACTGATGTTTGTTCTGTGTCGAACTTGCGGACAAAATTTACTAGGGGAGTGTACACATAACATTGACGAACGAGTATTGACAGGTACTTGGACTATGGACGAAATACGAAAAGCTGTGGACAAGGGTTACGTTATTATTGAGATGTACGAGCTATGGGAATATAAAATGGCGTCGTTTGACAACGGGGACGGTCTTTTCACAGGGTTTATAAATAAATTTTTAAAAATCAAACAGGAGGCCTCAGGGTATCCAGGGTGGTGTCAATCTGAAGAAGACAGGGCAAAGTATATAGAAGATTATTTTATAAACGAAAATATTAAACTCGATCCTAATAAAATTTGTAAAAATGAGGGGCTTAGGTCACTTGCAAAATTAATGTTAAATTCATTCTGGGGTAAATTCGGTCAGAGGGAAAATCAAACAAAAACATCCATAGTAAGACAGCCTTCGGAATTGTTTAAAATGCTAGTCAGTCCGTCCGTAGACGTAAACCATATCCAAGAAGTGAACGAAGATGTAGTTGTAGTAAACTGGTAATATGTTGAGGACTCCTGCGAAGTACTCCCTACTGTGAACGTGGTACTCGCTGCGTTCACTACTGCTCATGCAAAACTTAAATTGTACGACTACCTGGACGCCTTAGATACTCAGGTGGCCTACTATGATACTGATTCTGTTATTTACCTGCACAGAGAAGGATTACACAAAGTAGAGACTGGAGATTATCTCGGACAAATGACTGACGAACTGGCCGACTACGGGGCGGGGTCGTTCATTACAGAATTTGTATCAGGCGGTCCAAAAACCTACTGTTACAAAGTTCTATCTACTAAATCCAATGACCCTGTGACTGTTTGTAAAGTAAAAGGCCTATCGCTGAACCTTCGCACTTCGGGTGTGGTGAATTTTGAATCAATGAAACGGATGGTACTAGATAGAGAGGACGAACCGCTCGCTGTTACAGACACTCGTATAAAAAGAACAAAGGATCGTGAGGTCATAACCGTGAGCGAACTAAAATGTTTAAAATCACGGGTGCAAAGAGAAAGAGAGATGGTGAATACGATTCGCTACCGTATGGCTACATTAAAATCCCGCGCCAAGAAAGAGAGATATGTTGAACTCTGTGTTAGTATGTGTGTGTGTGTGTGTGTGTGTGTGTGTAAAAACTCGTAAGACTGAATGGCCCTCTGGAGCGGTGTAAAAACCTGTAAGGCTGAATGTGTTGTAACGGAGATGCCAAAATTTATGGTTGGGCATCACGGAAGCAGGCGGGTGGGGGCCTGCTTCACCCCTTCGGGGGTTTACATACCCCGACAAATTTGATAATCCCTTCAGTCGAACGATGGACGTGAGACGTGCTATTGCTGCGGAGCTTCATAAGCCCGCGAGAAGAAATTTCAAAACTAGGCGTGTGACTTTGAAGGGTTTAACGGATTTATTCCAAGCGGATTTGGTCGAGATGATACCGTACGCTAAAGACAATAAGGGATACAAGTACATAATGACCGTGATAAATTGCCTTTCCAAATTTGCTTTTGCCGTGCCTATAAAGTCGAAATCGGGGACAGAAGTAGCCGCTGCGTTGGAACCGATATTTGAAAATCATAAGATGAAACATTTCCAGACCGATCAAGGTAAAGAATTTTTCAACGCACACGTACAAAAGTTAATGCGAAAATACAAAATAAACCATTACGCTACCTATTCGGACAAAAAAGCATCCATAGTGGAAAGGCTGAATCGTACTTTGAAAAATCGGATGTGGCGTGAATTTACTGCGCAAGGGAGTTACGAGTGGCTCGATATATTACCGAATATAGTTAGCTTGTACAATAATACCGTACACAGTACCATCGGTATGAAACCCTCTAAGGTAATGAGAAAACACGAGAAAATGCTTTTAGACAAAATCGCGGGAAAATCTATCAACAGCCAGCCTAAATTCAAATTAGACGATAAAGTTAGAATTTCCAAGTATAAAAAAACATTCGCAAAAGGTTATCTACCCAACTGGACAAACGAAGTGTTTACGGTGTACGGTATTAGACCTACAAAACCACCCACATATGTTTTGCAAGACGGAAAAGGTGAAGTTTTAAAAGGAGGATTTTACGGGGAAGAGTTAAGAGGGCACTGCACTCAGCCAGCCAGCCAGCCGCTTGGGGTTGGCTTTTAACATAGGAACATAGTTTAAATCGGCGTTATATGATGAATAACACCTTAAATAAAGTAAAACTTCACTGCCAAATCATATAATTACATATTTCATTGCTTATAAACCTCTTAAAAAATAATTATTTCTATAAATGAATTTTTTACTATTAAAAGAAAGAAATAAGTTTTCCATAAGAGGAAGGCTAAATTTTACTGATGTTTGATTAGAAATAAAAGTTCACTATGACTATCGATATTGTAGAAAATTATACAGTTTTAAAGTACGTTTCTTTAATAATGTTTCGGCAGAGATAAAAAAGTATTTTTCATCCAAAATGTATTTAAAAAAACTGATTTTCCAGTACCTTACATTATCAATCACGATAGCGATGTGCAAGGAGTTCGCCGTGTTTCCAATAGAGCGCAGTAGTGTTGTGCCGATGCGCAGAAGAGTTTCTTTCTTCTTGCGCATCTACTGTGAATTATTCGATGATGTTTTGTTTCGTCACTTGCCTTATTATCTCAACTAGAAAACGGGTTCAATGTTATTGCAGAAGTTTATTCCAGTCTTCAACGCGTGCGTGTGAGTGAAGCTACCCTTCTTTCAACCACACTCCGAGTTTGATAATAATAGGCCAATAATCTATATATATAAAAGCGAAATACCACTCACTCACTCATCACGATTTCTCAAAAACTACCGAACGGATTGAAATTAAATTTGGTATGTAGCTTCCTCTAGGGCCATAAGTGTTTACCAAAAAAAGGTTTTAAAAAATTCGAAATTTTAGGGGGGTTTGGGGGGATCAAAATTATTAAAAAACGATTTCTTCATAACTAGCGAACGGATTGGAATTAAATTTGGTATGTAGCTTCCTCTAGTGCCATAAGTGTTTACTAAAAAAGGGTTTTAAAAAATTCGAAA
>JAGFPH010001442.1:29704-42770 GCA_018207615.1 Philaenus spumarius
GTATTTTGCCGATAACAGTATGATTATGATATTTGTATAATTATAATGTTTCGTTGTATTATCACGTTATATAATTAGAATAAAAAAAAAACTAGAAGACTTACCTAAACTGTTTAGTCATAGTATTCTGCCAATAACAGTATGATTATAATATTTGTATAATTATAATATTTCGTTGTATTATCACTTTATATAATTAGAATAAAAAAAAACTAGAGGACTTACCTAAACTGTTTAGTTATAGTATTTTGCCAATAACAGTATGATTATAATATATGTATAATTATTAACCTTAAAAACTCTTCTATAGAAATTAGTTTAGAGTCGTACTCTATGCATTTAATCTTACCCCTCCCCTGAATCACTTCCGCTCTGGGGAGTCGACTGGCCCTCGGCCCTACCAGATCACGGCCGATCTTTTGCCGTGGGGGTCATAAAACTATCAAAACAGCCAGTTTTATGACCCCCACGGCAAAAGATCGGCTGGCCCTCGCTCCGTTTTCCAATAAATTGATTTGGTTATAAACTTGTATGTATATTTTGTATATTTAGTAAATAATGCCGACAATAAATTAATGTAATGTATTAAAGTTTTGCTAAACAAATAATATATAGAAGATGTTATTCTTATTGGGTACAAACTTAAAATTGTAGACATAATTTAATTTTATCTAGATTTTTTTCTACACTACATAAAAAATACGTTTCTATACTTTACATCGTATTTTCACTCATAACAACGGTAATTACCAATAAAAATATAGACTTTTGTGTGATTGTCTAACTGCATATATTTTATCCTTATCATTTAAAACAATATTCTCGTGAGTTATTAACTTTTATAAGTCTAAGTTCAGAGCCTAAACCTAATGCAACAGCTCAACTAATTGGGAACACCGCACCGGCCAGGCAGCTATGCGTGTTTGCACAAAAGAAAGGAAATGAAAAGCTTGTAACTTGTAATAAAACTGTTGACAAAATTCAGCGGTGGGAGGGGTATGTGGCCTTGGGTAATGTCGTGTGCTTCACCCCTAGCGACTTATCTACGAACTACTCCTAGTGGGGAAGTTAAAAGCAGCACTATTGCGTCATAAAACAAGATATTTCATTCAGGTACAGAACCCTCTTAAGTAAGTCGAACACGGGCGACGTTTATCTCGTGGAAAAAGTATTGCGTAAGAAAGGAAACAAAGTTCTTGTGAAATGGCTGGGCTTTGAGCAAACACACAACACATGGGTAGATAAGAGAAAGCTGCTCGTGTAAGGCTGAATGTCAATGAGGTCACAAAGTCTAGTTGCGCAAGACCGGTTTGGAGGCTCGGTACGCAGGTGCTAATGCCGACTGTAGTCTCGCATGCCGATCGTTAAAAAGAGAAACTCTAATAAATATACTTTAGTATCTATTCACAATGCGTATCGACAGTATGTCGCACTCGCTTCAAATGTCAAACTTTGACGACTACCTGCCGGAAATAAATTATAAGAAACGTCACAGTCCGATATTACCCAATACTATTAGATGTATTGTGTGTGGCCCCTCGAATTGCGGTAAAACCAATGTAGTATTCAACTTACTGTTCGAACCGTACGGATTGAAGTTTGCAAATATTTATGTATTCTCCAAATCGCTTCATCAGCCTAAATATAAACTTTTAGAAAATGTTTTTGAAAATTCGTGTATCGGATATTTTTCTTATTCGGACAACGATAATGTCATAGCCCCTGATGAAGCCGAGCCGAACTCGGTTATGCTATTCGATGATATTGCTTGTGAGAAACACGATCACATACGCAGCTACTTTACCATGGGTCGACACAACAATATAGACTCGTTTTATTTAGGACAGACCTACAGTAAAATACCCAAGCAGCTGATCCGGGACAATGCAAATCTGTTGGTGGTATTTAAACAAGATGAGATGAATTTACGACACATTTTCACTGATCACGTCACACCGGACGTATCTTTTGGAGTTTTTAAAGATATCTGTGCTCTCGCTTGGAAGAATAAACACGGATTTGTGGTCATAGACAAAGACAGTGAAATAACAGACGGTCGCTATCGAATAGGTTTCGATCGGATTGTAAAAGATATATAATGCGTATTTACATGTACAACGATATCGGTCCGTATGCTAACGCTACGAGGTTTTCTAAACCAAAGTCAAACCTTTGTACTTGGTACTATCCCGATAAGAAACAGTTTTGCGGTAACTATTGTAGTCGTACTACTAAACACGGTGATATATTTAACAGACGGTGTTGGAGACACAAGAGACGCGGGGGATACAGTAAAAGTTTACCACCCATTATCATACTGATGATTACATCGGGTAAGAGGATTTACAACAGGGACGCTTGGATAAAGTTTCTACACGAGAGCGAAAAGAATGGCGTCCCATTCGAACTAGTTATTTACAACGAACACATGTTAAAAGGTACCGTACGGCATTCTCAAAATCTGATATCTCGGTTCAGACCTTTTCCAAACTTGTTCAACCGTATCGTTACACCCGGCCATGGAGACATAAACTACACGCAAGTTTACCTGGATATGTTGCAATACGGCTGTTCCTTACCTTATGCATCCAGGTGTATAGTAGTAACGGAGCGTACAATGCCTATACGTGATCCGGTTTACGCCTATCGGCTAGTGCTCGGATCAAAGTGTTGTGTCGACGTGAGTTACAATGTAAAGTTTGGACCGCCGCCTAAAGACCTACCACGCCAAATGCGGGGGAAACATTTTGAGGCTGTAAACAACATGGCACAGGGTATGTTTACCGTAGATTTTCTGAAATTAGCTCTACCATCAGTACCGAAACAATGCATGCATTTCGTTTTATCATTTGACGGTAAAAAATATTCCATCATCGATCCGATACAACTAAACACATGGCGTGAATTTACAGGTTCAAATTTGGATGAATTTCTCTTGTTAAATTCATTCCTGTTGGACACATCTGCGCCTAGGCCTATATCTGAACTCAAACGACACATGCAAGACACACCTGCAGATGACAACTTCATTGTGGCGGAAATACCCGAGTTGCGTGATAATTTAAAACGAACATTTGTATTCACCAACGTAAACAAAGTGGAACACATTCCATATTTTGATAATCATATGCGCAAATATTGGAATGGGAAGGGCAAAGTGTTTAAAGTCTCAGCAGGTAATGTAGTAGGCTATCTGTTAAAGGATAAAAAGTACGCGCTCTTTTTGAGATCTATAGAATTACCATAAATAGAAAATTCGCAGCAAAAGACCTTTCATTTCGCGATATGTCGTCGTCTGAGAGACGCTATCAAAAGGAAGTACCAACAGATGAGATACGGGGAAGTCGATACGGAACGAGTTCTTGCAAAAAAGTACAAGCCGATTATTAGTGAGTTGTCTAAAATACGGACACTATCGGATGTTAAAACAGTGATAAAGGATGAACCGCCTGAACCTACCGCAGAAACTTCAACGCCCGGAGATCATAGTTTTATCGAAACTGATACGGTTGCGGAAACCTCAACGCCTGGGGGTCCTAGTTTTATCGAAACCGAAACAGTCGCTGAAATCCCCGATACCGTGACCGAGTTATTGTCAACGCCACAAGGTCGTGCTGAATCCAAAAATTGGGTGATAAATACGTTCAAACATCCTACTACACAAAGGTACCTGATTAAATTTATGACAGATAATCCTACTAAAAAGGTTATAGATAACGTGTACGGCCCGCGAATCGAAGGTGACGATTTTATGGTCGGTGATAAAACAATACAGTTTACGGACGAAGGGAAAATATCAATAGAAGGAACTAACTATAAAGGAACACCTGGTCTGTACGAGTTACTTTTTAAACGAATACCCAAAGATGGTATGTACACCGATGCAGACTTGAACGCGTACAAAGATATCTGTTTGAAAACCAACGCGCACAAAAGAAAATATGATGCACGTGGTCAGGTTAATAGGAACCCTAAATCGGAGAAATACAAAAAAAATATAATACAATTGTTCCCTCCTAAATCGATCAGCGGAAAAGGATACTCTTACTGGGACGATCCGAACGAGCTATGCGATCGAATTAGACTTTTGCTAGCTTCCAATGACGCCGGTCACACGGGTCATTCGAACGAGATTGCGTCAATAGTAGAAGAACTACGTGAAGCGGGGTTGATAAAAGGCTTGGGAAATAGAAAAATTAGATCATTGATAAGATGAGTGTCGACAAGTTTGGACGTTACTCCGAGGCGACGGTTTCGAAACAGGGTCCTAAAGGTGTAGGATTTAATCTCACCTCAGAGGGGAACTATGACATTCAGGATAAATTGTTATGTAATGTGGGTCAACCAGAAAATGAAAAGGATGCAGTCAACAAGTACTATGTAGATAGTAAAATACCTACAGATGAATATAAGTGGGATTTCGGAGGTAAAAATTAACCAATGTCAAAGGGGGAACCGACATAACGGACGCCGTCAACTTTGATCAGTTAAATAAATATAAGTCATGGGTTACGAATAGTGTGATTCTCAAAAGACCTGTTGACCCGTTCCAAGCCTACGGTGAAGAGTATTTCGACGTTAAAAATAAACGTATATGTAATGTAAAAACTCCCGAGAATGAGAATGACGTTGCAACCAAGTCCTATGTGGACAATAGAATAACTCTTGACGATAACGGGTGGGGCTTTGGAAATAAAAGGCTTACCAGTGTCGGTCACCCAGTGTCCAATAAAGACGCAGTTAATTTAGAATTTTTACAGGCAAACGCTATAACCGATTTACCCGACGGTAGTGGCTATAATGTTAATAATAAACGTATACAAAACGTAGGATATCCCAAAGTAGAAGCGGACGCGGTAAATATGAAATACGTCGACGAACGTATATTGAACAAGGGGGTCGTATCGTTGTCGGAACACGGATGGGATTTTAAAAATAATATAATAAATAATATCGGTCCACCGGTGTCGTTACGAGACGCGGTTAAATTAGAATTTTTACAGGCAAACGCAATAATTGTAACTCAATTACCCGAAGGTGATGATGTATTCAATGCCGGCTCTAAAAGAATCACGAATCTACCGGTCGCCAAAAAAGATAGAGATGCCGTGAATCTGCTTCAACTAAATGCAGTGAAAAAGAGTGTTTTAGATTTAACGAAATGGGTTAAGACAAACGCTATAATGAGGGACTCGCCTAAAACCTTTAACGCAAATCAGAATCGATTGTGTAATTTAGCTAAAGGCGTAGACGACGACGACGCCGTCACGTTATCTCAACTGAATGACACGATAAAAGCTATGGAAAAAGTAATTAAAGCTTATTCAAAGGCTGAATTTGTTCCCCTTTCACCTGGTGTATGATGTGGAAATGATTAGCTTAAAGTAAGACCTACTTTGTAAGGGTCTGCATTTCTTAAATTCGATCATTCATTAGGATGACTTTGACCGCGACGGTTGTGTTTTTCCTTATCAAATCTGTTCTCTCCGAGGGTGAGCAAAGCTTTTGCGGATTTAACGAAACTGACCACCCTCTGGACGCGACTGCTAAACTCGGTTGGAAGAATACTACGATATCATGGTATATGTATGGACCACGAGACCATCAGTTAATAGTACAACGGGTATTTGAACTATGGAGTAATAGCACCATTTTAAAATTTTACCGCGACAATTTACACCCAAATATTGTAATTTCTATGAGTGAAAAGAAACACATGAAAATAGGTGCGGGCAATGGCATATGTAATTATAATTTCGACGGTCCTGGTGGAGTTTTAGCGCATTGTGATGCAAGACCTACTACTTCTCACAAAAAAGTAGAAGTTCATTTTGACAACGATGAATATTGGGATTTCAGCATGAACTACCCCGCAACCGGTACCCAATCTTTCTATTTTGTACTTATTCACGAAATAGGTCACGCTCTCGGACTCAGTCATAATTATCTGAGCAATTCGACAATGTATCCTTTTACAATTCTCCCTCAAAATATAACTGATATGTACCAGGTGAAGATATCCGATGACGTAATTCGCGATATACAGAATATGTACGTACCACTAACAACGACTACTAAAACTACTAGTACCACACCTATTCCAACTACTACCACTACCACTACTACTACTACTACTACTACTACTACCGCTATGCCTCCTCAATCACCCGTAGCTACTGCACCCGACCTCTGTAATTTGAGGGGTAAAATTAACAAAATTCTAATTGGCGATAAGCACGTATTTTTATTTTATGAACAATATTTTTGGAAATTTCACTTGGAGGTGTCAAAACGAGAACCGTACACTGCTCCGAGATTAACTAGAGACTGGTTGAATTTCTTACCTCGCGAATTTAATAATTTGACAATAATATAATATTAACAAACAGTACTGTGTACACATTCGCTTATCCTAGTCTGAAAGTATTGTACGAGTACGGTATTGCCGACTGGTTGGGAAGAGGTAATGTTAAACAAATAAATGCCGTTTTTCGAAACAATCAAGGAGGAATCATCTTTTTCCACGATGACATTTACGTTTCGCGTTACGACGAATGCGCTCGTACTAGTATGTACATGGGTAGAGTCAGGGAGCTGTACGCAGGGTTACCGTCGACTGTAAAGGGAGGATTTCAGTATATCGATGGAAATGTATACTTTTTTGGTGAGAATAACGTTTACGTCTACAACGAGTTTGTCGGCTACGTTACACGAATAGAGGCGGATATTTTTGACGTATTACAAATCAGGTGTATGAAAGAGAAGCGTCTCAAAGATTTGTACTCTCTTGTGACGGATATGTTTTATTTTTCTACATAAACCACGGATTAGTCTCGTCTTAGTTTAGTATACAAATGGCGAAGACACGGTCAACACATGTCAGTCGCAAGCGAAGAGTTATCAGGAAAGGACGTGGTCTTTTGAATAAAGCTATCGATCTTCTACCTATAGAACTTCATTTACCCGGTTACAACTACTGTGGACCCGGCACGAAATTAGCCAAGAGATTAGCACGAGGCGATAAAGGTGTAAATTTGTTGGACGAAGCTTGTAAAGAGCACGATATAGCCTATAGTAAGTACAGTGATTCCGACAGACGTAGAGTTGCGGATAAAAATTTAGCTGAAAAGGCTTGGAGTCGGGTTAAAGCGAGTAACGCATCTATAGGTGAAAAAGCAGCTGCTTGGGCCGTAACAAACGCGATGAAATTAAAATCAAAAATCGGAAGTGGTAGGAGGAAGAAACGCAGGACAGGGAAAAAGTCTGTCGACCGACTGCTAAAACAGCTAAAGGGTAAAGGTCTTTACTTGAAACCGTATAAGAAGAAGGGGAGCGGTAAAAGACGCAAGCGCTGTAGTAAAAAAAAAAAACCCCGATAGATTCGATCCCGATCAGACCGTTGACTAATATTGATTTGGAAAAATATGCCGTTAAATTTAAAATACCGTATTTCAGAGGTGTGTACATGAGAGATACCCTTCCTTCGCGGTCCTTAAGGAACGAAGCGGGCATTGTGAATTTGGACAGTATAAAGGGTACTGGCGGTTTCGGAGTACTTTGATAGTTTCGGAAATCTTAGGCCTCCAATCGAGTTGACAAGTTATTTCGGTCCAAACGCTTCAGTTCATTATAATTACAGGCAACATCAGTCGCGCGACTCAGTCGTTTGCGGTCATTTGTGCTTAAAGTTTCTATCTCAATGAGTATCGTGTTGTCCGGTAACAGTTCCACACTCTTGTCCGATTTTTTTCCGCCACTTGAACTCGACGGAGAGTGGGAAATTGGTCTTATAGATCTTGCCACATACAACTCTATTCCAAACGTAATAGAAGGCGTGAATAACCAACTTAAAATCAAATTAAATGAAACAACTAATGTAGATGTTGTAGATGTAGAATTGCAAGTACAATTAAGAATCTCTTGTCTCTGCGGGAAATTGAAAAGAATAAACTCGCGAACGCCGGTTGGCTGGGAGTCGGTGAAACACACGAATCGACGACATTTACAATCTCCGTACCTTGAAAATGCTTATGGGCTTTTTTGAAGACTACAAGAGAATTGTGGTGAACGTAAAACAGGAACTCGTACTTTTACGCTCTTCGTCCGACTTGAACGCGATAATAGGTGAGAACGCTACTTCCGTAGATTTGAAAATAACCAGCATACAATGGAGAGTTCCCCATCTCACTGTGACCGATGCTTATCGGTTGAAAATTTTAAAAATGATCGAACGCGATGCTCCCGTTCACGTCCCTTTTAGAAGCTAGGAGATTCACGAATTCCCTACACTTCCGCCGTCGCAACAGATTTCCTGGACCGTAAAAACTTCTAACCAGATGGAAAAACCGCGTTACGTTATTGTAGCTTTTCAAAAAGATAGGAAGATTCAAATTAAAAAAGACGCTTCCTTGTTTGACCGTTGTGGAGTGGAAAATGTAAAACTTTACTTAAATTCACAGTATTTTCCCTACGATAGTATCCACGGGGACGTTTCGACCATGTACGAGATGTACTCTAGGTTTCAACAGTCTTACTATCTACGTGAGTCGTCTCCTTGCATGGATCTTGCCTCGTTCAAGGACAAAGCCCCGATTTTTGTGATTGACTGTTCGAAACAGAACGATTCTATAAAATCAGGCCCTGTTGACGTCAGACTTGAGATAGAAACCTCTTCCAATTTTGACGATAAAACCACAGCCTACTGTCTCATTCTACACGATACACATATAGTGTACAATCTTCTTTCCGGTACGGTTAAAAAGATGGTATAGGCTCAGTCGCGATCATGAAGCCAGAGAAAATGGAAGTTGAGATCAAGTATCCATCTAACCTACCTTTGGGCATCTTTTTGAAATCCGTACATTTCTTAAACACTGAATGCACAAAATTTGTAGCGACAGGGCTATTCCAGCTTACGGGATATGAGACTGGATTATTGCTTCAAGCAGGTAAAAAATATGTTTTCTTTACAGGCGAAGTGTTTAACGAAATATTACTTTGTGACATATCCTCGGTTCTTGAAGGAAAGACTAGCCATGGTTTTACCTTAAGTGTTGGGAGTATTCAAGTAAAAACAATGTTTGGAAAACGTTATGTTACATTTCATGACGGCCAACATTATTTAAACTTGAACCTGCCAGAGTGGGGACTATTTAAAGACTCCATACCTCTCATAAACCGCCGGATTAAGGAATTATTTTATAACGAAGATTATTTACGCAGTTACATTAGTGAGTGTTTAGCCTCTGACGAACTCGTTTCTAGCACTCTCCCCGAAGCGGACAAATTGTACGATGAAATCGTCCTCTTTAAAAAATATGCGGGCCATAGTTGAATTTCACGGATTCCAAGATAACAACAACAGGTATTTAGTCAAAGAGTTTGCTATAGTGAGTGATGCTTTTGAAAGCGTCATTGTTTTCAAACCACCCTATAAATTTGACCTACTGAATGCTAAAGCTCGGAGATCGGTGCGTTATTTGCAAAAGCACTATCATCTTCTCAAATGGGATGATGGTAGTGTCCCATATGACGAGGAAACTATACGTTCTTTGTGCGAACCGTTCTCCACAATTTTCACAAAAGGATTGGAAAAAGCTCAGTTTTTGAGAAAATTTCATCCTCGTGTGATAGAATTGCCAGAGGAAGAAAAATACTCCTACTGTACAGAAATTCAATGTATATTACCTCAACACTTTCAACACGATAGTAAATGCGCCTTAAAAAGTGCTAAATATTTTTACAATTTATTCCTTACTTAGTGTGTGTGTGTGTGTACAATGGTCACTGGCGTAGGGTTAAGTCCCTCGTAAACCTAAAAAAGGTCACTGGCGCAGGGTTAAGTCCCTCGTAAACCTACAAGGTCACTGGCGCAGGGCTAAGTCCCTCGTAGACCTAAGTGTGTATGATATGGTGCGGAAAATCCGTAAACCTATAAGGTCACTGGCGAGAAGTTAAGTCCGTAAACCAAAGTGAGTAAGGAACAAATTGTAGAAAAACAAAAAAAAAACAAAACAAAAATAAAATAAAATAAAAAATATATTGGGAGGCTACATTTTTGTAATGGAGTGGTAGTCACCGGAAGTAGCGATGGTTGGGGCTACTTCCTTAAGGGGTGAACCTTCAGTTCACCCTGGATTGTAATGCGGGCCACGGCTTCCCCGTGCGACGGTTCCAACCCCGTATAACGCAGAGGACAATCACCCCCCAGAGCTGACGGAGTATTCTCCATTCTCTACTTGACTTCCGACGAGTAATGACTTCAGTGTCGCAATTTCTACAGAATAAGAAAAGAGAGTAATAATGTCAAGTTCGAAACGTACGGTTCATTTTAGAGACGAGATGAATACTATATTCTATATAATCGATGATTCCGAACAAAGAGAAGCAAGAAATGGTTGTTGTTGGATGCGAGAAGCCGCCGAAAGGTTGCGGCGAAGGGCGATTAAAAAAATGAAATGCGAAAACTATGATGACGAATCCGATGATGACAATTCGAATAACGAGTTAGGCACAAGATGCGTTCCAGCTCCGTATATCGCAGAGGACAATCATAAATAAGGCGGAGATGACGGAGTATTCTTCATTCGCTACTTGACTTCCAACGAGTAATCATGGGTATTGACGCAGGTGTCTCAATTTGTTTCTACAAAGATAATAAATTAATTGAAAAAGTTTATTTAGATTGTTATAAGTTTACAAAATGCTCGGAGGTGTTCGATGTTAGAGATACGGATAGTATCAAAGTTACATTTAGTACTGAATACGATTCCGACTCTTCGGAATCCGAATATAGCGATGCAGACATGAACGAGGCGAGCGACTCTGAAGACAACAGGAGTGACCCATCAGTAGGTGACGAGAACTACCCCCACCATACAGCTACACTACAAGAAACACCAACAGAGTAATTTCACCATAAGAGATTACATTGTAAAGAGCGGTTCTGAACGTTATTTTCCCCCTCCATAACTCCACTTCCCGCATGTACTGCGAAAGGTCAGCCATACTTGACTATATAAAAGCGACCGATTCCTATAAACTTTAGTACTGTTTCATCATGGCTCCTGCAAAGAAGAAAACTACTGTGACAAAGAAGAAGAAGTCGATGTCGGCCAAACTCCAGAGGTCATTTAATTCTTTCCTGGGTCGTGCTATCGATCAGCTTTCGTGGTGAGTAGATTTAATTTATTTTTTAAAATATGTACATAGTTGTGTTATGGTTCCAAGCCTAGAACTCTTAAAACCTTCTTGTTATCTTGTAAATGTTTGTAATTTATTGTACTAACCTCAAGTTTTATTAAAAGTGTCACTAAGTTGTTTCTTAATAAGCCTTTTTGTTTTCAGCGATGTTCGAGAGAGCAGTGAAGATGTGCAATCGAAGGGGTTCGGAGCTATATCCCTAGTTCTCTCTGCCGAGATCCGCGGAGTAACGCAAGCTGCACCATCAATAGGCACAGGCTCTACTCCTCCGGTTTCGGCTCCTATACGAAGGAAGTGGAATCATTTGTGGTGGCCGAAAGTGGCATTAGCCACCACCACCGCAATTGAACCATCAAGGGACTCCGAACCGAATCCTTCGACGGCTCCTATTATCGCTGCGAAGTCGGATCTTGGGGGAATGTCAGTCTCCCGAGAGGAATGGGACGAGGCAATCCTTGCGCTCTCCGGGGAAGATCCACCACCATCGGCCGAGGAGTTGGTTATAAATATGCCACAGGAAGACATCGACTTTATTTCTAAAATGTTAGATTTTAAATAATGTATTATACTAGTTTTAATAAATTATCTATTATATCTAAATGGTGTGTGTTTATTTAACAAGGTCAATCATTAGATATACATAGGTTAGCAAACGGAGTATTTTCTATTCTGTACCCAGCTATTGTAGGGTAAACATCTAAGAGAGTTTTCAATATGACGCATTATTGTTGTGAGTTGAAGTGCTTTGTTCAACCTAAAAGTCAAGTGGATGGAATGGCATGTAACATCTGTAGATGTTATAGTTTTTGTCACTGTAGATGCGTAACGGAACAGAAGAAAGCAATGAAACTAGTCCTATACAAGACAAACTTTGAAGGATTTACTTGCTGTGACAAGATATGCACTCGGTTCACCGAAGATAAACTTTTTAACTGATCATACTGTTCACGAACGGGAATCATACCAAAACTATGTACTTGTGTTTTAATTAATTGTAAATATAGAAAGTATTGGTGGGAAGAGAAACAAATGTAATTAAATTTTTAGTTTAAATTTTCAATCACTTTTGGCATTTATTTATTTTTATTTTTTTTTCAAAATTAACCTTCTCATGTCTGTCACCTTGACGCTGGTGAGAGGGCTTTAAACCAAGACAGGCCGTGATTGAAATGCTGATTTATTCTGTTTTAAAAAGAAAATAATTTAATTTAATTTAGAAAATAAAAAAATAAAGATGGCGGAAACAAAATGGCGGAGAAAAGATGGCGGAAACAAAATGGCGGAGAAAAGATGGCGGGCGGAAACAGTGGCCGGCGTCGGCGCCTCAAAGTTCACCCTCAACGCTCATATTACTCTCCTCAAGGTCAACACCTCACACACGTTAACTCTCCTCAAGGTCAACATCTCACACACGTTACACTGCTCAAAGGTCAAGGTCAAGGTCAAGGTTGATCTCAATCCGGGCAGACTCTACTTACATGTTTGTAAATAGGTAGTCAAATGATGTATTTTGATAAATGATTTATTTAATCAGACTTGCATCATATTTAAACAGTAAAATGATGTAGGATACTAAATTTCAAGAAATTGGATTTATGTAATAACAGGAATACTTCAAAATTGAACAATCGTATAATGTAAGCCAGTTAATTTTTAAATTTGAATGTTTTGTGTTATCAATCCTAAATCATAACCAGAACTGTCGATAGACGTAGGGTACTTATTAGATGAATTTTTTATCACGTCTGCATCATATATAAAGTTCGGGTGGTGTTGGGTCTCTACTATTAAAATAGTTGAATATTTTATGTAATTGTATGCCTAAATATTATTTAAACTGACTAACATGATTGTAGAGTGTAGG
>JAGFPH010001442.1:51925-67612 GCA_018207615.1 Philaenus spumarius
CCTACAATATGACGTTGGAAGTGAACGCAGTTATTGGTCAGACATTCGGCAGACGCAGCTTTACACGATTTTATAAGTGACTAGCTGAATACCAGTGCTTCGCTACAGGGAATTTGTTTGGCATTACCATGCTTTATAATTAATTGTCATAGTTTTCTCTCATTTGCATCTATTATTTCACGAAAGTGAATCATATCATTTATATTCAATTACTTTGGTATTTATTGTTCACTCGCTGTCCGTCAATTGTCTTCGTCATGGTATGTGTGCTAAATAAATTAAAAATTCAGAGTGAAGAACGTCTTTTTTTCAACTGCTAAATCTACATATTGGTAAATCACAGTCTTAGCTTGATGTTTGCAGACCACCCAGGTACGTCTTTAATATGCGAATGCACAGATCGGGATAGTTTTGATCAGCTTACGTCTTAAGGGTCGACTCTAGCTGTAGGCCATGTTGGCTGACACTCCATAAGACCAATGTTAAATTAAAATCCAAATTTTTCCTTTATTTTTGATCGGATAATTATGAACGATATGTCATTTTAAAGCTATGGCCAATATGCATGCAAATGGCTTTTCCAAAACTAAGAAAAACATTTTGTTTAATATTTATTAACAATTTAATACTTTTTAAACATTGATTTTTAATACTTTTTTATGTTGTAACTATTAATTATAGCGAGAAACTACCAAGCCATTCGCATGAAGAATTTCTTCCCCAAGAGTTTGGTATTTTTTTAAAAAAGCTATTTGAACAATTGCGGGTTTTAAATGGATTTAGGCTGAGCAATGTCCGTGTAACCTACCGCCGCTATAGGGTGATTATAATATTTTTTGTACGTTGTAAATATTAATTATAGTGAAAAATTACCAAGCCATTCGGATGAAGAATTTTGTACCCAAGAGTTTGGCCTTTTTTTAAAACGCTATTTGAACAATTGCGGGGTTTTAAATGGATTTAGGATAAGCAATGTCCACGTAACCTACCGCCGCTACGCTGGAGTCGCAGGTTGCTTTCTGTTTTACTAGAGCCGACCCTTAAAATGAATAAATGCCAAATTTCAGCTCTCTAGCATTAAGGAAAGAATACCAATTAGTATTGATTGTTTTTAGGGTTTGTTATTACATTTTCAACCCTTAGCAGCACGTAACGAAATGTAGGGTATAACTGGTTTACTTTTTATGTGTATCTTGTAAGAAATAAATGTACAAAATTTAAGGTCTTTAGTTTTAAGGAATGTATGAATATTAATAATTATTGTTTTTAGGGGTTGTTAACACATTTTCAGTCCTATCAGCTCGTAACAAAATTTGAAACTCATTTATTTTTCATATGTGTTTTGTAAGAAATATATGTACAAAATTTCTGCTTTATGGAAAGTAAGCAAACACATATATTCTTTTCTGGGAGTTTCAACCCTTAAAGGCCAAATATTTTAAAATCCTATCTGAGTGCGCCTATAGCGCTTTGTACTATAGCGCTTATGAGCAATATGTGAACCAAATATTTCACGTTCCTTAGCGGTATTAAATTAATATTTATAGTTATAGGGGTTGTTACTTAATGTTCACCCCTTAGCAGAACGTAATAAAATGTAAACTGGTTTATTTTTTTATATGTATCTTGTAAGAAATAAATGTAAAAAATTTCAGCTTTCTTGCTTTAAGGAAAGTATAACAAACAATGTTTATTGTTTTAGGGGTTGTTTCAACCCTTAAAGGCCAAATATTTTAAAACCCTTTCTTAGTTCGCCTCTAGCCCCTATCAATATGTGTACCAAATTTCATGTTCCTAGGCGGTATTCAATTAATATTTACAATTTTAGGGGTTGTTACTACATTTTCACCCCTTATAAAAAAGTTACAAAATGTAAAACTGGTTTACTATTGAGCAATATGTGTACCAAATTTCACGTTCGTAGGCGGTATTCAATTAATATTTACAATTTTAGGGGTTGTTACTACATTTTCACCCCTTATCAGAAAGTTACAAAATGTAAAACTGGTTTACTTTTTATATCTATCGTGTAAGAAATAAACGTAAAAAATTTTTGTTTTCTAGCTTTAAGGAAATTATAACATACAATACTTATTTTTTATTGGTTGTTTCAACCCTTTAAGGTCAAATATTTTAAAATCCTTACTTAGTTTGCCTTTAGCTCCTATGAAAAATATGGTTACCAAATTTCACGTTCCTAGAAGATAGGGTTTTTAAAATATATAACAAACAATATTTATTGTTTTGGGGGTTGCTTCAACCCTTACAGACCTAATATTATAAAATACTTTCTTAGTACGCCTCTTGCTCCTATGACAAATACGTGTACCAAATTTCACGTATCTAGGAGGTAATGTTTTTGAGATATATAACAAACAATATTTATTGTTTTAGTGGTTGTTTCAACCCTTAAACGTCAAATATTTTAAAATGCTTTCTTAGTGCGCCTCTAGTGCCTATGAGCAATATGTGTATCAAATTTTATGTTTCTAGGTGGTATGGTTTTTGAGATATATAACAAACATTATTTATTGTTTTAGGGGTTGTTTCAACCCTCGAAGGCCAAATATTTTAAAATCCGTTCTTAGTGTACCTCTAGTGTCTATGAGCAATATGTCTACCAAATTTAAAGTTCCTAGGTGGTATGGTTCTTGAGATGTGTAACAAACAATATTTTTTGTTGTAGGGGTTGTTTCAACCCTCACAGATCAAATATTTTAAAATACTTTCTTAGAACGCCTCTTGCCCCTGTTGCAAATACATGTACCAAATTTCACATTCTTAGGAGGTAAGGTTTTTGAGATATATAACAAACAATATTTTTTGTTGTAGGGGTTGTTTCAACCCTTACAGGCCAAATATTTTAAAATCTATTCTTAGTGAGCCTCTAGTGTCTATGAGCAATATGTCTACCGAATTTCAAGTTCCTAGGTGGTACGGTTTTGAGATATATAACAAACAATATTTATTGTTGTAGGGGTTGTTTCAACCCTTACAGACCAAATATTTTAAAATACTTTCTTAGTACGCCTCTTGCCCCTGTTGCAAATACATGTACCAAATTTCACATTCCTAGGAGATAAGGTTTTTGAGATACATAACAAACAATATTTATTGTTGTAGGGGTTGTTTCAACCCTTACAGACCAAATATTTTAAAATTTATTCTTAGTGTGCCTCTAGTGTCTATGAACAATATGTGTACCAAATTTAAAGTTCCTAGGTGGTATGTTTTTTGAGAAACTGTGATCAGTCAAAACTACCCCTAAACCACCAAAACTACCCCTAAAAATATGAATATCAAAATGAAATTTCTTTAGTTTTCCTATTTACATCACAAAGTATATACTTGCCAAATTTCATCTCTCTAGTTTCATGGGAAGTGGGAGAATTAGTGATGATGAGTGAGTGAGTGAGGGCTTTGCCTTTTATATGTATAGACAACACAATCAGCCACACACACGGCTAGGACAACTACTAATAGTCCAATCAAATTAAGGATTCTTCTGGAAAAAAATGGAAAGAGCTCTGAATCGAGCTGAAAATGATTTTAACCGGCTCAGGACCAACCCCTCTACAATTCCTACAGTCGATTAGGGGTGAGCGATAATAAGGGTTGAAATGGCAGGGGTGAAAAGGGGTAACTTTTTTAATTGACCCCCAACAAAATATTTCTTAGTGCCAAACTGTAGAATATTAAAAAATAAGAAACTTTCAAATTTAAATTTTTTTGACATAACCTCAAAATCTGGAGATAAATGGATATACAATTTTTACGAAATTATTTTTTTTCTCGGTCAAAAATCCTTTAATTTATAAACTTTTTGGAGAAAGTGTGTCTTTCAATGACACAAATAAGCTAAATTTTTTTCGTAAAAAAAAAAATTATTTGATTTTGCAATTTTTAAGTTTTTTGAAAAATATGAGGTCAAATTCAAAAAAATCGGTGAAGCAGGGTTTTTATTGTAAAAAGTTGATTTTGGACTCATTCTCTTCGTCAATTTATCTACTTTATGGAAAAAAATTGAACATATTTTTTTTCGAATTTTAAAATATCAAAAATAGGAAAAAACTAAAATCTTAGATTTTGCAAAAACTTAAAATTTCGTTTACAGTGTCCAATTATATTTTATCGATAAATATGGTATACGTTTTTCATAATATTGATATTTTTGACCAAATAGTAGAGTCAGAATTATTTTTTTGGCTTTTTCAACAAAAATCACAATTTTATTTAAAAAATTCAATACGGCCAAGGTTTTAGAAATTCAGAGGAGAAAATCCCCAAAAGTAACCCTTAATAGTAACTTAACATTACAAATAATAACACCAACCATCAATTCATTCAGAAAAAAGTTCAGATGTTTTAGAAATAAAGGTACTCATAGAAAATTCATGTAAAAGAAAATCAAGTATGCTCTATTTTACAGTATTTTACACTTTATCGTATATTTATCGCATTTTACAGGTATATATAATATTCCATATTTACAAATAATATAAATAAGGTCTAATTATTAGTCGATAGTCTAGGTCTTTTCGATAATGAACTGCAATACTCCCTGTTACAATTTTCAGAATCATCGATTTCATTCTCTCTTGCAGATTCATCGACCTCGTTGATGATATTTTCTTCTTTTTCAAAAGTAATTTCCTGTTCATCTTCAGTTAACATTTCTTCTGTCTCATCGACTTCTTCTTTTTCATAATTACTACACACTTCTGTTTCAGAACAATTCAAACATAAATTGGTGCATGGTATTCCATGCTTTCGGCAACTGCAAGATATTGCTTTGCAGCCAGTTACACATCGACAACTTATCTTCTTCAATAATTCGTCTGGAATAAGATTTGCTGTGGTATATTTCGGCACTAATCCATGAGCCGTTGTCTTCCACCCCCATTTCAATGGATCCATATCATTTCCGAGCCATTTTTGAACTTGTAAATATACTCTAAAAGAATGTTGTTCAGAAGCCTCTTCTGTAGGAAACTATGTAACTTAAACGATGACCTACTGGTTGAGATCTTGTAATGTAAAAATCTCAACTTATTTAAGGACCCTTTCTGGTTTTTCATACTATACATTGCAGCTACGAGTTCATTTCCATTCTTAGCAACTGTGGTTGCATCAGCAGTTTTATCATAAAATATTTTTGTAAAATTGTGTAAATTATTATTAGCTTTCAAGACTTTAATTAATTTTGACTTTCCTTGTTGATAAAAACATGAAGTTGTATCACAACCAGTGAAAGCATGCATGAATCCAATGATGTTTCGTAATGATTGATGTCTGAAACAATTAGAACTGTAATATGTATCTTTTCTGTTTCGTACGCCTGGTTTGAACAAGAAAATTTTGGGATTTGATGGTGCTAGTTCATGCATAATAACTAAGAGATCTATATCTTGACCTACGATGACAACTGTTGAATAATTTTTCGCGATTTCAATTGCTGTTTCCACAATTAAAACATCGGCATCTTCGACAGCATGCTTACATTTTAAATCCTGCTAGTTCAAATTCTTCAGATAACATAGTTATTAATTTGTTCTTATTATTCTCATTTGACAAAAACTTTTCTTGAGAGAAAGTTATTTTAGTATGTTTTTCAAAATTTATTTCTCTTCCAATATTCAGCTTTTGACGACTTGAGCGTTCAGCAGATTTAGTACTTTTTGAATTTTCAGCATTAGGATATCCATCAAAAATTATACAACTACTATGAGCATAATGTTTCCGAACAAATGTAATATACTGTTTCAAAATGTCGTGAATACTGTCGTTTTGGTGCCAAACCACTTTATGTAACAAAAAACCACCATCAATTACATGAATGATATTTTGTGAATGTGGGATGGATTCGATATTCAAAAAGTGATCATAAAATTTAGCTTTTTCAGTCTTACGCATACCATTTTCATTAAAAAGAGAAAGAGGAAGTGGAGCTAGTTCGTACTTCAAGAAATTTTTCATATCATCCTTACATTTAATATTTAAAGAAAGTCTTTGGAACAGCAAAAGTGGGTCGACAGCTATTATTTCACCATTTACCTTAATAGATGAATTGACAGTTTTCAATGACAAAACTTTATTTTTTCTCTCAAATTTTACTGTCTCAAAATCCTTGCCTGTTATCGACCTAACGCAATTTATACCGATTTCATAAGCCTTATGACAATTAATCGTTGGTCCTCCAATAACTCCAGAACTTATTGACAAAATGTTTTCTGTAACAGGAAATTAATTATACATTTGGAAGAAATCTAACAGTTTCTTCAAGTCATTTGCATATCTAAATACTCTAGAAACTCTAGAATCTACATGTTGTTCTGAAGTTGAATAAGAAACATTACAAAAATTCTCCATTTCATTGCAAACGTCAATAAGTACAACCATTGAAAGTATCCATATCGACAAAACAGCTTCAGTGATTCCACGGCCATGAGTAAGACCCCCTTGAGTTTTCATTGCTCTCATTAATACTTGTTCTATAGTCATATCTGACCAAATTCCAGACCAAAACTTATCCGAACGCCTGATTGTAAAATAACCTTTGTTGTTGAAGTCGTGGAATTCATTAACAGGCAATTTTGTTTCTAGTTTTAACATGTCTTGAAGGTAAAGATGAGCAGATTTTGCGTATAAAATTGACCACTAACATGAAAATACGGAAGCATCTGTTCTATACACTTCAGATGTAAATTAAAATTCCCTGATCTTTCTGCTTCTATGAATTTTTTTACTACAGTAATCATGTGAAAATACTGAACCCAAAGTGCAGATGTGGGCCCGTTATTCTTGAATGAATTCAAGCAATTCAAAAATTTTGTGTTAATTTCAAAGATTTCTTGACATTTCATAGCAGTATCAAAACTATCTTCGCCTATTTTTGATACAAGAGTTTCCATTTGATTTACTTCCACCTCGCTCAGTTCCATCGAAGAAAAAATTATATTTGATAAGGCTAATTGAATGAGAGAATGACCTCTGACTGCTCTAGAATAAGCATGGCCAGTTAAGGCTTTGTCAACAGAATTCTCAGCATATAATTGACAAAAAACTTCCTTCAGCCCACTTCCATCCATAATAAAACCGATTGATCCAAGAAACGACATTATAGTATGAAAACCTCCAAGTCTAACGATAACAGAACCCAAATTATATTCATCTTTTTGTGGATCAACACATGCCAAAATTTCATGAGCTTTTATATATAAAGGCTGGTCAAATGTAACAAAACAGTAGTTTTGTTTCTGATTTTTGATACGAGTTGCTGCTTCGATCAAAACTGTGAATATTGTATCATAATTACTTGGTGGGTTATTTACGAAAGGTAGCGGAATGACTTTAGATGTAGCGTACTCTGAATTTTTATGATATTCTTCCATAAAACAATTCCAACCTTTGAATTTCTTTGGATCTGCGTATTTTGAATACGCCCATGTTAAATCAGTTAATGAAATTTCCAATGCACTTTTGTCAATTATACTTGAAATTTCTTCAATTATAACTGCTTTTAATCCATCTGATTTTTTTTTCTCAAAAGTTTGTAAACGAATATATCCGAAACTCCCTACTATTAAATCAGTGGAAGGCATTTTACGTAACCTTGGAATAGTTTTTTGCGAAGTGACACTGGATTGAGGCGTTACAACTAAAACGCCACCCATAGCATGAAATGTATTTTTTCCATCTATTGTATTCGTATTATGGTCTGCGTTATCGAAAATGAACTGAAGATATCTGTCATTTGGAAATGAATGATTGGAAGGATAGTTCATAATTGAAGCTTCAAATAACTTTGTCTCGTTATAAGAAGAGCAAAGTCCTAAATATGCCAGAAAATCTATTAAACCTTTCGACGCATGTTTTTTATGCATCATTGAAGATACGCCAAGTAAAATTGGAGATAGAAACGATCGAGGTCTTACCGATGAAATTATGCAATGAGAAAAAGTTGCATTTCTTTTATCCCATTTTAACTTTGACTGAACATTCCGGGTATCTTTATGAGAGCTTACTACAATACCCAGAAACTTTTTAAGAGTATTTGGAACTCCATCGAACAAATTATTCGAATCAAAATTAGGAAGATGGTACCTGGTCAAATCATATTTTTCGGACCGAATATCTTCTAATATTATTTGAGCTGCTGTTTCAACTATTCTCATTCGTTCCAGTTCTTCAGTCTCTGATCGATTACTATACCACTCTTCTTTTAATATTTTACCTGCACTATTTTTAAAACAAATAATCAAATCGTCATTTTTAGAGTCGTGGTAAAAAATAATGTCATTTGAAAAATGTTCACTCAATCTGTTCTTGAGAGTAGGGTACTTTGGAGTCACACCATTAAATTCTTCGCTGATCTCTTTCACTGAAAATTGACATTCATTTTTGTTGTTCTCTATGTAATTAATTAAATACTCTATGAAATCTATAGTGCTTCGATTGGGTGGACGTCCTTTTAAGTAAGAATCGGTTTTTTTATAAAATGTTGTCATGCATGAACCGTGATAACGTGCTTGCAATTCTGCTAAATCCTTTACATATTTCATGTGTTCCATTAAACCTTTATAGTTTTCATCATGGGCACTTCGTTCTTTTAGTTTAAATATGATATTAGTCCTTGTTTCATTACTAACAACAGAGTGAACTGTTTGATCCGTATCCAGAATTTTTTCAGTGCAAAAAAAAACAGCAAGAAGAAAAATCAAAATTGCCCAAATGTTTCCGAATATTTTTGGTTTCTATTCTTTTTTCTAATCTTGAACTAGTAGCTGCTTGGATACTACTATCTCTATTATAAACAGCTTGACATGACTTGTGGATGTAAGCTGAATCTAATTTTTCTAATATTTTATGTTTATTATCACATCTTGCCTTACTTGAAATAATAATACGATTTAAAGCTACCTGCTTTATCAAGCATAGCTGTTTGTCAGATTTGTTGCATAAAATACATTGCGGGGTCTCCATACTCTCCATTATGAACGTTTATATACAATAAAATAATTTAAGTTATAAAATATTATGATGTGTATAGAATTTGTCACTTTATAGAATTTTAAATAATTACAATTAATACGACGGTAAACGTAGGCTATCATTTGAATTGCTAGAAACTGTATTTCATTTGTTACATGAGAAAAGAAAGCGTTAAAATATTAAAAGAACTAACTCAAAATAATTTTGATACTATTTAATACGTTTTACTCAAATATTTAGCTAAGTGTGATGTAACTTGGTTCATAGGATTCTGGGCTAGTTCATTTACTTCGTATTGTAACTCTAACCTCAATTAAAAATATATCTCCATGAAATTTGTTTGAATTTATATTCACTACTTTCGTTGATAGTTCACGATTTTTAAAAGAAACCTTAAGAATAACAATTAGTTATACTCACTGTCAGTATTTGTAGGTACCTCTATATCAATTTTATTAAATTGACCTATAATCGGTTAAGTTTTAACACAGACTAACTTTATTAACAATGCCCAAAGACGTCACATATAGGCCAAGGCCTATACAATAATGAACGTAGACTAGGCATATACAGTATCTTCTTTTTTATATACATATATATTGGGCTACTTTGTATAACACTCCCTCTAGGGCATACAATATAAACTAAATATTACACAATATTAAACATTTTACTTATTGTCCAATCAAATTAAGTTTTCTTCTGAAAAAAATCAAAACAGTTTTAAATCGAGCTTAAAATGATTTTAAGCGGCTCAAGACCAATCAGTCTACATTTCCTATAGTCATTTATTAGGGGTGAGCGATAATAAGGGTTGAAATGGTACAGTGAAAAGAGGTAACTTTTTAATCAACCCCACAAAATATTTATCGCTGCGAAGCTACAATATAAGAATTATGTAACTTTATCATTTAACATATTTTGACATAACCTCAAAATCTCTAGTTAAATGACATATGTTTTCAAAATGTTTTCTACGTAACTTATGCAATATAACAACGACATAGATTCTTTTTGGGCATCATTTTATTCAACACCTTTTTAAATATTTTAACATAAAATAATGGAAATTTTGTATGAAAAAAGAACACAAATTGTGTTCTTTAATACTTGTGAATTCACAGCATTTGATAGATGAAACATGTAAGTTAAGCATTCTCTTTGGCCTTGGACTTGTCTTTTGACTTCTCATTTCATTACTATGACTTATAATATTATTTTGTTACAAAAACTATATTATTAGACATTAATTTAGGATTAATAAATTTTAACATGTAGAATAGGATAAATAGACCTATACGATAAATACATTGTAAAATGTATGTAGGCCTACATTGTAAAATAAAATATTCTTGAATTTTGTTATTGCATTTTCTGTGAGTAGGCCTACCACATTATTTTTTTCCCAAACTATACGATTGTTGGCATTATTTTTTATACTATTTATTTAAGTTCAACTATTAAGGGTTACTTTTAAGGATTTTCTCCTCTGAATTTCTAAAACATTGGCCGTATTGAATTTTTTAAATAAAATTGTGATTTTTGTTGAAAAATCAAAAAAAAATAATTCTGACTGTACTATTTTGTCGAAAATATCAATATTATGAAAAACGTATACCATATTTATCGATAAAATATAATTGGACACTGTATAAAAAATTTTAAGTTTTTGCAAAATCTAAGATTTTAGTTTTTTCCTATTTTTGATATTATAAACTTCGAAAAAAAATATTTTCAATTTTTTTCCATAAAGCTGATAAAACGAAGAAGAGAATGAGTCCAAAATCAACTTTTTACAATAAAAACCCTGCTTCACCGATTTTTTTGAATTTGACCTCATATTTTTCAAAAAACTTAAAAATTGCAAAATCAAATTATTTTTTTTTACGAAAAAATTTTAGTTTATTTGTATCATTGAAAGACACACTTTCTCCAAAAATTTTTTAAATTAAAGTATTTTTGACCGAGAAAAAAAATAATTTTGTAAAAATCGTATATCCATTTATCTCCAGATTTTGAGGTTATGTCAAAAAAATTTAAATTTGAAAGTTTCTTATTTTTTAATATTCTACAGTTTGGCACTAAGAAATATTTTTTTGGGGGTCAATTAAAAAAGTTACCCCTTTTCACCCCTGCCATTTCAACCCTTATTATCGCTCACCCCTAATCGACTGTAGGAATTGTAGAGGGGTTGGTCCTGAGCCGGTTAAAATCATTTTCAGCTCGATTCAGAGCTCTTTCCATTTTTTTCTGAAATGAAGCTATTCCAGAGCTAATTTGATTGGACTATAACCATGGCCTTTGTGAGTGCGTGATTATACCACGTCTTTCAAAGTTCAATTTGCTAACTATGATACACCCAAAATCATTTGTTATTTAACACTGGTTAGAACTCATTTATTGTGGTAATTTATCTGTTTGACGTGATATATGAAGCTATTTTTGTATGTCCTTCACATGTTATGACCTAAAAGGTATGCCGAATATTTTAAAATATTATCTTCGACATATCGTCGATCTATGGTTAAAATTAAGCTAGGATTATATGTTGCAAATCGAACCGTTTAACCTAGTAATAGCTACATTAATACAGATTTACGGATCTTTATTTTGTATATAATGATATCGATATTCGATAAAAATGCAATAATAGAAAAATGATTTTCAGACACAGTGCCGTAAGAGCCCTGGGCGACTATCAAAACGTTTCAACCACTAATGCATTCAAATGCTATGCACGAAACTAGCCGGAAACAAGTTAAATTTGAGGTTTTCTTTCAAAATTTCCACAGAACACAAATCTGTTCATTTAACACCGTGTGTTATTATTATCGGTTAGATGAAAGTTCGGTATATTAAATAGATGGCGTTTCGAAGTGATTGTGTTAACACAGTTTTGGTAAAACGCCTGTAAAATGACGTTTAAACTCGCAATTCTTGGGTTTATTTTTTAAATTAAAATAGAGTTAAAATTTATGCTACCCGGGCGAGGTTTTTAACAATCAATTGCAAAAGCATGATTTCATTGTTACTATAGGAAGAAAAAGTGTTTAGTAATGGAATGGGAGGAGGACGGAGTGTACTCGAGGAAGGGAGGGGATTAAGAACGGGAAGAATTACGACGATAGCGAACTTTGAACAGGGTTGAATTAATTGTGGTGAAAGGTAAGGGGGTAACGAGGGTTGAAGTATAGTGGCATGTTGGAGACATTTTCTCAGCATTTATCGAAATGCTGAAAGGTTTAGTCAGGAATATAAAATCAAAACACACAAGTACTTATTGACAATATTTACAATACTTTAAAGGTACAGTATATTGTTTTTAGAGTCTCGTAGATAATTTCATGATGACAATTTAGTGGGAGGTACTCTTTGTGCTCCAAAATGCAGATTTGGTAATGCAGAAACAGAAACAGAAAGAAATTCGAAATCACTCTGCTAAATATTTAAAAGTTTGAAACGTAGGAAACATGTTCTAATTTTAAAATGTAAAAACGTACTTATTTATGATTATTTATTTCCTTTTATGCACCTTAAAATAGGTAATTATTTGTAAACCCCACAGGCTTTAATTAAATGATTAAGGAAATCTAATATACTTTGAAAATCATAAATTATATACTTATAATATACATTATATAACGAAAAGAGTATTTTATCAAATTTCCTAATAAAAAGACAAAATCTCTACTTTTGTATACAAAAATACTACTAAACGGCGGAAAATACCAAATAATATTAATATAAGCAACACTATTTGATAAAAATGTTTGCTTAGAAAAATTAAAGTTTTTACAGATTGACAATATTTATATTCTAGTTCAAAAACAATAGCTGAATTTAATGATACTGGCCAATACAGGAAGCAGCTTCACTGATATACTGGGTCTTTTCCTATTCCATATTATTACCTTTTTTTTTCATCTTTAAACTTTAGGCGGAAATCCGCCTTCACACCCAAGCTGCAACTGCTTGGAGGTACATACTTACAATTATGTTATTTATATTTTGATTTGTGAGGTTAGAATATATCAATTATATATGGGCACGATTTTAATTTTATTTTTAATCTAAAACATTTACGACACACTCTTAGTCGTTGTCTTACTCCACTAACTGTTTACATATCTTCATCGACGTTGATTACATCCACATAAATATTTACAGTTAAATAGTCAACGTATTATTTTCATTTTGCTAAATGTTAAATCAAGTTGTTGATAATGACCAAAAACATTAGATTATGAAAGTATGCCCATTGGTTTATGAAGCTTTAAAACGTCATGACAATAATATTCACTCTTTCCGACCTTATCTGTAAGTAAAGGTTATTATTTTCATTTTGCTAAATGTTAAATCAAGATGTTGATAAAGACAAAAAACATTCAATTAGGAAAGTATGTTCGTTGGTTTATGAAGCTTTAAACGTCCTGAAAATAATATTCAATTATATTCACCATTTCCGACTCCATCTGTAAGTAAAGGTTATTATTTTCATTTAGCTAAATGTTAAATCAAGATGTTGATAAAGACAAAAAACATTCGATTGGGAAAGTATATAGTTGCTTGATGAAGCTTTTAACGTAAAGAAAATAATATTCCCCTTTCCGACCCCATCTGTAAGTAAAGGTTATTATTTTCATTTAGCTAAATGTTAAATCAAGAGGTCGATAAAGATCAAAAACATTAGATTGTGAAAGTATGTCCGTTGGTTTATGAAGCTTTATACGTCATGACAATAATATTCACCCTTTCCAACACAATCACCAACACCTATGTATTATTAATTATTATTTCTACGCGATAACGACGTCAAGTAAATAACTGAGTCGCTGCTCTGTAATATTAATTGTAACTTCACCACGATAACGGCGTAAAATATACCGTTCCGGCATCTCGAAATTCAGTCATAATAATAAAGTTGGCATCTTTGCCCCATTTTGATCACCGATTTCAACAAAGAGAAAAGCGTAGCATAAAATTTTATTTCATTTAAATAATAAATTTGGAGCAATTTTTTTTAGAGACTACATTTTTGAAAGTTGCTGTTTCGGGGAGAAAGGGATGGATTTCGCTAAATGTAAGGTTTCAGGGATTAATTGGCGATGCCTAAATTCGGTTGAAAAGTTAAAAGACTTTTAAATATACGGAATAAAACAATCTTTAAATAACTTAATAGAATTACGTTTCCAAGAGTTTAATATGCAAATAATTTGTTTATATGAAAAGGAAAACATCACATAACATTTCTGAAGTTTATTGTAGAAAACAAGAGCGATAAATCTACCATGGCGGTGCCTAAAGCTGGCAAAACTAATTTCAAATAATTTGTATTTTCCTGGACTTTGCAGTCTTGCCGTGGAGCGTGAGACATTGATTTTGTCTTCTCTGCGCCCCGCCCGACTTCTTTTCCGTCCTTTATCAAATAAGAGTCGCCAGACGCCACTTTGTTGTCACTCTCATCAGTCCAGTCCATTCCATTAGACAAGCTCGTGTACCAGTAATTTAAGTAAGAATTACAAACATTGCATCGACTTAGCGTAGGCTATCATCTCGCACAGCCACGAAAGTGACTAAAATAGGTCTACTAAATAAAGAAGAAAATCCGTTTTACATTATTTTAAATGGCGGGATCATAAAACTAACGTTACTCTAATACTATAATGTCTCAGGGTTTTACGTTTAAAATGTATAAAGAAATACATTTAATAATTAAGTAATAGTCTATGCAGTTTCATCTATGACATTTTTTCAGCAGATTACAAATCACAGCAAAGAATAGCAAAGCAATATCCTATACTTAAGCATTTTCCATCTATCTGGGTGCCATTTTGAAGACGCGTTGATTTGGATGTTTTATTTTCTTTAGTTTTATTTAATATATTTTGAAGTAACTAAACTCGAACACTCAATATTCACTGAGATTAAACAGGAACACATAATCTTCACTTTTATATTAACAAGGTTATTTTGAATACCATCAAAGGAAATACAACTAGTAAACAATGTTTTAGATTTAAATACCGTACAGCTAAGGAAAATATTATACTGTAGGTCTACTTATTTACTTAAATTATCTCCGCAGACGAAGCCGTACCAAAGTCTTTGCACTTATCGCGACCCCATTTTTCCTTTTAGGCATTTAAACAGTTTTTAGTTTCGTCCATTTAACGTGTTAAATATACCACAGTGTGTTGTGTACAAAGTTAATTAGTTTTTGTCGATTACAAAAATTTAACTCGTTTCCACATACATTAGTTTCAAATATTTGTCAAGATCACAAACATCAGCAACATAAACAATTAATGTAAAGTAATAGATTACCTTATTTTTGCTCCATCATGTGACTTCGTTTGTTTTTATATTAAGACGCGTTTCGGAGTCGAAACTCCATCCTCAGTTTATCCCTCCGTAAAGGTCGTCAAAACATTAAAACATATAAAACATTATACACTATATGCGGTGAGGCAGGGATTATAGATTATTTGTTTGGTTTTATCAGTCTATTCCATCTCAAAGCCGTCTCATACAAGGAGTTAGACTGGAAAGACAATTTTTCATTTAGTATATAGTCCAATGAATGTTTGAATGTTGTAGATCTTTGTAGATCTCAAATTCCTGAATTACGTTCAGTAGTTTTCCTTCTTTTTTGAATGTGTAGTGGTGTCATGTTGGTTTCGAAACCCGTGTATGAAT
>JAGFPH010001442.1:99463-111890 GCA_018207615.1 Philaenus spumarius
TCAAATAAGACCATACTACTAAGCAGCCAGTGCCAGATTGTGACAGCTTGCTTGGTCTAATGGTATTACACATCACTAGCTATTTTGCACAATCGAATACGACCATACTACTAAGCAGCCAGTGCCAGCTTGTGACAACTTGCTTGGTCTAACGGTGTTACTGTGGAAAGATAAAACCTCTTATTATCAGAAAACCGTGATAGATAAGCAAATACTAAAATGGTCGATCGTTACATTTATTTCACTTAATAATTTTGTTTTATCAGTAGCTGTTTTTACAGATTAAACCATGCAGGTTTTATGGAATACTGTACATCTCTAAATATGCATGATATAATAAAAAATGTCACTCAGAAAAAAAAGTTCATCATCGGTCGCACACCAATGTTTTTTACACTTCTCAGTATAGAAAAACTATTGTAATATGTCCGACAACAAAATTTAAACGAAGAAAAACATTTAAAAAAATATATATATTTTTTAATTTCAAGGCCACTACAACATGTTTACACTATTTTTTTTTAAAGATGTATGTACGTATGCAGACATTATTTCCTGCACGAAATCTCACGAATCAAAATTATATTGATTTCATAGAGGTGTCAATAGAAGCGTTGGGGTGTCGTAGCAGTAAGATCTCCAAAAAAATGTAATCAAATTTAGTCCGGTCGCTTTTTTGATACATACATTTTTATCTGCGAATTAAATGAATCTGTACATTATGATTGGCCCAAATAAATAGTAACACGAAACATGTTGTTACTAATATAAATAATATCGTCTTCGTTGTGCCAGTCAAAACATATTATCGTCAATATGATCTAATAGAAATTTTAAAAAAATTTGTAAATTTTTTTTCTAAATTTATATTTTTATCTGTGCACGAGCTGTGTATAAAAAAATAAAATAAATTTTTTTAAAGTTACGTGTAAAAATTTAAGTCTAGTTTTATTGGGAAGATAAAAAGTAATTGCCAAGCAAAAAAAAGTTACATTTAATTGTAACAACAAAGAAAGTATAGTTCTAAAACATTAAAGTGTAGTTTTATTGGGTAGATAAGAAGCAATTTCCAATCAGAAAACAATACATGTAATTATAGCAACAAAGAAAGTATAATTCTAAAACATTGTTATCCCGTTGAATTGGAAAGATAAGACTTAATTTCTTATCAAAAAACGTAATTTGAAATTGTAACGACAAAGAAAGTATAATTCTAAAACATTGACTAGTTAGGTTGGCAAGATGACACGTAATTGCCAATCAAAATGGGATCAAGTTATTGTAGCAACAGAGACAGTATAATTCTAAAACGTTGCAAATCAAGAAATTTACAAATAATTGTAGCAAATAGTTGTATAATTGTAAATAAACTCTATGAACTCTACCTGGGGAAATGAAACGTAATTACCAATCAAGAAACGTTTAGTAATTGTAGCAACAAAGAAAGTGTAATTGTAAATAAAGTACATGTAGTCTGTATGGAGAAATGAAACGTAATTATAATTACCAATAAAGAAACGTTAAAAAAGTAATTGTAGCAACAGAAAATGTGTAATTAAAAAACAATACTATGCAGTCTGATACTGATGCAGGCTGACGAAGCGTGTAATAGCAAGAGAAGTGTAATGGGTCAGACTTCACATTAATAAACGTTAAAAGTAATTGTAAAGCTATTGAAAGTGAAAAATGTGTAACCTAATACTCAGCAAGGCTTTATTTAGGACAATCAATACCCACTAGGCTCTATAGTTTGTACGTTACGTAAATCGAGGTTTAAGGCATGCGATCAATAGAATAGGCGAAAAGCATGATGCGCATGACGTCACAGTTCGTAAGCATCTGCGCACACGTCATTGATGGGCGGTGTGACCTAACCTCGTGTTAAAAACTTAAGGCCACCGCCCCAAAAAAGGTAGTAGACCCCTATTTAAAAATACGTATACATTTGAATTTAATTAAGTCGTAAAACCTCGTCGTACAAACTAATATTTAGATTTAAAATTGTTTAATGAAATAATGTAAAGGAATACGTTTTAAAAATTGCGTTTGTAGAGGTGGATATAATTGAGTAGTTTCCTCCAGCTCTGTCACAAAACTAATCTTTGGGGTGGCTTATACTACAACGTACCTTCTTTTGTTAAAATTTCAAGTAATTAATTTAATATTTTAAAATAACTTAAATCGGAATATAAAAATTTGCCTAAATTAAAATTTTGGCAAGTAAATACAGTCGCACTATTCAAATCGTAAAAATTACTGAACATAATTTCCTGACATTACTAAACCGTTTTAGATTTGTTAAATGAAAACAAAATTTTGGATAATTATTAATGACTCTTACAATAAATAAGAACTTTTAAAATAAACCATCAGTCGACCTATATTTTGGTTTCTCTCGGGAACACATTTTGTAAATCGTATAGGCTACATTAATCAATAAATTCAACCGAGTTTGAGGACAAATTGGTAACCAATTAAAATAATTCTGTATTTGAAGTAATCGTAGTTTTTTAAATTTTATTTTATAATTCATGCATATACTGTCAACATTGTAAGACTGAGGCTGTTAGCGGTAGGAAATGATAAGGGAGGGGAATAGGCAATTAAACCTATCTCCTTTCACATCCTTTCCATTTCCATTTCAATAACGTTATACTGTCTAGTTTACTAGTAAGCGAAAAAATATTGTAAATTGTAAAAAAACATTCATCGTATTGTAGTTACCGAAAACAAAATATTTTGTGTTTTAAAAGTAATTATGATTCTATATCTGAACGGTTGTTTGGCAATCACATTTTTTCGACCTCATCAATGAAGTCAAGTCAATGAAAACTTCAATTAAAAATTACATCGATTGTGAGGTCAGAGTAAACTTATTACTTGTTAATTTTAGGAATTTAGTTGTTACTTGTATTGATTGACCAGCAAAGACGAAGGTTCAGGTATAAACATTGATTAGAGTATTCGTACGCAGATAAAACTAGAGAGAGGAATTCGACTACTGCAGACGGATTGAATGAATCTTGAACAAAGTTTAGATCCTTCGTTACTCTAACGTTAATGTATAATGTCCATTCACTGTGCGTACAATTTGTTGCAGTGAAAGAAGTACTCAGAACTCAAAGCAAGCCTTAGGCAAGGACGGATTTAAGTGAGGAGGTGGAGGGTGGGAGGAACGGCCCCTCCCAGGGAGAAAACAGCGGGACGAGGGGAAGTACTCATAAGCGTAGCACAAGTTTGAAAACGAAGTCCTTTCACTTTCATATTTAGCTTTATTTGGTTATCAGGTGCGGAGGGAGAAAGGTAAAAGGTGAACATTTCCTCTTAACGAACATTATGTCCGGCTTAAATTGTGTGCAAGTATAAAACACAATTTAAAGGAATCGGTTTAACAGACTTCTCCGACCAGTAAGAGTTGCTTATTATTTATTAACTTTCTGCTAGTTATAGGATTTAATATTTTACAAGATGACAGATTAGCTGCCATTCATCTTTTGGTACAAGAAGGTAGAAGACTGCATAGCTAGCAAATTTTTTAAAATGTAATTTTTACATTTTGAATGGATCAAAATTGAGTGGGTTCTTTATTAGCATAAGTGTTTGGGTAGGAGTAAGTTTTTCTCTGACCAACGCATTAGATTTTCGGCCCAAAGAGTTCATGAAAGGTCAGCAATTGTCAACTTACTGATTATTTTAAGAATTTGGATTGGCAAGGCTTACATGTAATTAGAATAATTTGTTGCAGATTGTTTACGTTATTTTAAAATTTTGTTGATGCCAGAGTCCGCTCGACACCCGCGAACAATATTTAACGACTAGCATATTTTATGTTACCAATATAATGTTGCCACCTTTATCGTGAAAGCCAAGGTTTACAAGTGTTTTAAGCCTAATGAAAGTGAAATGCTTAGCTATGACGGTTCGGATCAATATGTCTAAAGGTCAAATACCGGTACTACAAACAAGGGGAGATGAGGAGGTACGAGGGGGGTGTGTTCATGGGTCAACTGGATCCACTACTAACTCTGCAGCAGGGAATACGGTGTTCATATTTAAGTTCAACCGTACGCCAAAGTTTACCAGTAGGTCCTACACAATCTTCCCCGCGTTTAATCCTGCATTCAGGAATGCTTCAACGCCAAAAGTGCACGGATTTTGAGCGATATTTTCGAATCTAACATTTAAATCAAAACTAAAAGCGCACTTAAAAACTAAGGTTAGATTTTGGTCCTAAATAATTTCGGAAAGCTTAACTCGGTTACGAAGGAGGTAGTGAAAATAAAAATGTAGTATATCAGATCAGTGTTATTGGTTTTTATTCCCTACAGAGTACAGACCTTAAAGTTGTGAGGCTCAGCACCGACTTCTCAGTTTATTTTATTATATTTTAAGCATTTTCAGATGTGGTAAAAACTTGAATTTTAGCTTTCTTTTAGCTTCTATAATATTGACTTTACCTAAACTACCCTTTGTTGACGAATTTCTTTACAATTACAACAAGATGCTATTATTCTGCTTCACTCATGTACAATACAAATATTATTTGGGGAGATTTCAAAATATCGAAAATGGATGTAAAATAAAGAACTTCTCCTGAGGAATTTTTGAAAGTTTTAAAAATACAGATAAAGTGTGAAAATAAAACATAACTACACATTAAATTACAATATACAAACGCTATAAAATAACCAACCTGTCCATTGTTTCTGACCATTTTTATAATTACATCAAGCTGCTATACTCGAGCTTCAGTCATATAAAATAAAGATCCTAACGAGGAATTTATTATTTATACGAAATTATTATTTATTTCGTATAATTTATTCGAATATTTATTTAAATATTGTCCTATAGACAATTATTCCACGTTTGGCTCGACATACGAGGTTTGAAGTCAAACCTTAGGTTAGAGTCACCGGCCGCCATCTTGGATCTATGATGGCGCACCCTCTACTTATATGGTACGAAAATAGATCCTTCTCATTTCTTCTCTTTAACAATCGGCCTTCAGTTGTAAGTGCATAAAAGTAGTCCATTGAGTCGGGGCCAATAGCCAAGAGCGAAGCGTTGACAAATCAAAGATAGCCGCCTCTAGCAATTTGTTCTGCTAAGGAATACCCTGCTAAAAGCCGTTCCAATAAACTAATAATCAGTTAACTTACGAATAAATTAGAACTGGAGATGAAACTTCTTATTAATTATTTGTCTTTTTAGGAATTAAAGCTATCAGCTTTAACACAGCTACCGTATTTTCCCAATGCGAAGGGTTCGACTCGACCTTTAGTTAGAACCGCGAACACAGTTCTGGTGTGGCTTGATCCCTCACTCTACGCACTTTTATGCTCTTCACTGTAGTGGTATTTTTTTACGCCAAAAATAAAAAAAAAAGGAACAACGGTAAAAACGTAGTATAACAATTCTTTATTTTTCTCGTTTATATACATACATTTTTTTAAATCACTGGGGCTTAATGCTCACAGTCTCTTTTGTCCACACAGTGGGAGTGATCTGATCAAACATGATTCCGCAGTCATACATACTATATCTTATGCAAATTGCGTAAACGACGGTCATGCAAGCACAGTTGACATTTCAAAAGCACTATCTTGTCAATCGACAAATACAGAATAGTTATGCAGGGTCGGTTCAATTTTTCTTATACTTACAAAACAGTTGAGTGAGCTGACTGTATTAAAATAAAATATTACAATATCGAATATGTATTAAAAGACACCCCTTGCTTGTCTGTATGTTGCGGGACCGACAAAATCTCTGTTTTGCTAAACAAATAAAATATGGTTTTAAAATTAGTTTAAGAATATATCTTAGTGATATATTTGTTTAATCTCTGTGAATCCAAATTTTATGAACAATCGCACTATTAATAACCTCCAAAAATTTATTTAAAATCTGAAGCTTTAAGTTAGCGGAAGTTGACACTTTGATATAAAATGACTAAAACACTAAAGTAACGGGATTGTTCAAGTTTTTAAAAAATTAAAATTTTTGAAAAATGTAAACGCAAATAAATTACAAATCTAAAAATTTTCCGTTTTGTGGAAACGCAAAATATTGTCCACATTATCCTCTTGTCACTTCATTCATCATTTGTAAAATTAAGCTTAGTGTTTTTTTTTTACATTTTGCACTGCAATTATTCAAATAATATTCGTTTTATATTAATTCAACTACTTGCGTGTTTTAGTGTACAGGCAATAAACTTAAAATAAGAAGGATATTTGTTAATGAGTCGAAATACATTTTTGGTTATTTATGTATTGCAGTGCTCAAGGTTGCGGAGTTTATTCGAATGTCAATTTTATTCTGTTATAATTATTCGTATGGAAAAATATTGAAATACACAAGAAACAATGAAATATTTGAATATCCATTTCGTCTAACAATGGAATTAAAAAACTATCCGAAAAATAACTACATAATATTCTAAAAGGACAAATAGCCCAGGAAATATTGCCACAACTTTTACGTATTATTCAGTCTTTTTTATAACAAAAACTGCCATCCGTTTCAAATAAAACAAAATAAGAAATCTTTGTTTCCGCTATACAAGACACATTTTATATTTGTCCTTTATTTAGTTCGTTATTATTTTACCGTCAGCGCCCCTGTGAGCTCAGCGCGATACTATTTACGCGGCGTACTCCGTTTTCTGTTAAAGGACAACGGAGAAAGGACAGTTTGACGTTTTTACGAGTTTAGGTCAGTACATTATTTTGCGAATAAACATTTCACGTACGTGTTGCTAACAAGGCTTAATACAAACCAAAAGGAATAATTGATCGGTAGAGATAAACGGCCTACGAAGCTTATAACTGTGAAAAGTATTTTATTTTAGCCTTAGTATAATAATGTCCACTGCACAAGCAAACCGTTGCTGACATAATCGACACGCCCACCGCGTAACAACGTCATACGTAGACTATTGTTAACTACACACCTGATTTGTTACACTATTTTACATTTAAATACCGTTATAGTTGAATATGTCCGTCCGTCCTTGTGTAGGACAGAGAGTCTGGGTACACGCCAAAGAAGGATCGAATATCCGGGGTCCGAGAAGAGTCCGCACCTTTTCTAAATGACAACCAGACTCTTAGCCCTCCCTTCGCCAACCAGGTAACCGATTTATGACTGTCTGACGGCCCGGGCTCGTTATCCGCCGCGAGCCACCAGGCCCGTAGTAATTTATTTTACCACCTTTTATGATAGAGGTGTACAGAAAAAAGTGTCGTAAATGTAAATTTTTCTCAAATGCTAAAGGCTCCGTGCTGAAAACCGTTCCGGAATTTTCACTAAATAGCGGAAATAAAATATACATCGAGGGAAAGATAAAACACAAAATCACGATACAGCGCTAGTAAAACTGTTTTATAAACATGAATGGATCCACTATAGTTGTCTTACATACGAACACTTCTAACACCGCTCAACATTTTCACAAGGTATGGCGATTTCTATAGGTGTTAAATAAATCGGGGAAGTGCTAGTTCGACGTACCGAAAGTGTTCTAAAAGAGCATTACTAAAAGCGATAGTAAAAACACGCACCGCGTATACCAACGTATCAACAAGTCATACTGTATTCTCAATATTCAGAACTAACCAGTGGCAATAACCACTACGGAAATAAAATTATACAATGGTGGTGGGGACCAGTGAAAAGAGGGGATGGCTTCTAAACACATTATTACTGCACAGCGCTAGCATTAAAATCCCCTTTTCTTAAGTTGTTGAGAAACATTTATAGTTCCTCTATACTTGTCATGTATGTGAGCGCCTCTAACACTATTAAGACAAGTGCCAGTCAGGCTAATGAAGACGGGGATCAGCGTAAAGAGCATGTAAAGTAAACGCCAGTAAGCGTGCTCGAACCTACACAACTGTGTCGGCGGTTCCGATATTAGCAATGTTGACGATCACTACAAGAATAAGAATGTATAGTCAAATATTGTTTGTACTTTATCCGGAGGAAATCGCCAATGACAGGAAGACATTCAGACAGACAAATGAGTGATTGTATTACCGGTAAGGAACTATGTAAGTTAGTTGCTTTGTAAACTAGTTCACTAAAGAGCTTAACATTATCTTTAAAAAAGGAGCAGTGGCAGGAGTTGAGCGTTTCCAAACATATTTTGAATTACTTTTTTTTATTTTTGCTGAAGTATTTTTGGAAATAGATGGCGAATGAGGTTTTTAGTTCCATTTTCGAGAATATTTTGAAACCACAAAATAAAAATAGTTTAAACAAATCTTTCAAAAATAGGTTTGATATCCTTAAGTAAACCCCTTTCACACATGACGGTGTAATAAAATATTTATTATATCCAGTCATAACGTAACATAACGTTACGTGATAGACGGCCGATTCACACCGTAGCAGACGTTCGCGGACGTCGGCGAGGTACTAAGCGCGCTTTTTCCCACCTTTTGTCCCAGTGCGCATGCGCAAGGTGAGCGATGTAACGTTACGTGGCAGACAGCCAATTCATACCGCAACAGAAGTCCGCAGATATCCCCGTACGAATTCCAGAGATCGCTCGCCGAGCGATCCCTCGGATCCATCACAGCGCGTCGGTGTGTCTAAACGCCGACGTCTTCGGCGGTGTGAATTATTGGTCCATAAGAAACAACGGTGAGCGATCGTTTAAAAAAAACTGTCACAACCTGTCACACTACGTAACGTTACGCCGGTGTGAAATGGCCTTTAATTTTTGTCGTACAGAATAAATTATCCCCTCAAAATACTTCGTACCTATATATTAATTAAAAACTTTTCAACACTACGTACTTATATATATAAAAAAAAAAAAACTATATGCAAGCGGACTTTAAGCTTCAAGCAGACTTGAGTTATCTGATGGAAAACCTTAGCTGTTTGGAATTTATTTCCCAAATGGTTTATGTTAAACTCAAGTTTCTCTGATCGTTTACGACTCATTTTTAATAAATTTGAGTTATTAGTTATTTGTATCATTTGTAAAACAAATAACCCAGAAAATGTACGATTTATTTTAAAATACTAATTAGAAAAAGAAAATAATAAAAATATATTTTTATCTTATGTACAACTTAATAACATTAATTTTCGCAGTGGGAGAGTACTATTCATTCGTCTATAAACTTCCCATCTTTTTGTCAAACAATGTTTAGTTACCCATCGTATAAACAACTAACGAACTTCAATGTTCACGTACCCCGCGCATTGACCATTACTCGGCACTATTGCGCTAAGTAGGCCGAGGTTGGTAAAAGTGTGTCAAGAGACGCCGCGCCGGCCAGTGTTTGGGTCTTAACGAACGTAGTCTACGTTATTACACAAATGCTATAAGAGTGTGATAAGACAGAACACACTCTCGAAGAGCCCGGCTACCGGTCCCGCACACCAGCTCAGCCAGATACAGGCCTATTTTTAGTTTGCTTCAAACTTCCGTGGCTGTGCTAATTTGGGTCCGAACTCCCTTCACCTACTATCCTACGCAAACATTTCTACTCAATGTTGTAGCGTCGAACGTTACTCAAATCGTTACAACATACGAGATATCCTTGTTGATAAATACGCTCAGTAGACGTCGGGTACGACAGAGAGTGTTGTGAATTTCTGTTGTAAACAAATAGGGTACGTTATAGAGTGTTATGAAGATCTATAGTAAACTGTGAGAAGTAGGGTACTGCGAGAGGTGTGCCAAACTTGATATCGTGTCTGTCCGTTTTTATTTCATACTACGCGAGGAATTAAGAAATATTTTTGAAACAAATTTTAACATTAAATCGCGTATTTTTACTTCTGTAGTAATACGTTTGATGGTTGTGAAGCTACATCACCGGAACCATTCTGGAGCTGGGTAAGCTCACACAGTAACACTCGCGACAGAGTACCTGAGAAACCTCTACACGAGCCAACTTTGAGTGAGACCAAGTTGTACAGTTTGTGTTCTCTCGGTTAATGTGTTGTTCCTTAACAAGGTGTCTTTGCAGCAAGAATCCATAGAACCCAAATTTGCTATGATGGTAGCAAGTGACGCAACAACAAAGAAACCATTTACAAATTGCAAAAATAATAAGTTTAACCCACTATCCATGATATACGTTTTTAACATTTTTGATTGTAAGCCGAGTGCTAATTTATATTTACAATAATTAATGATCTTTTGGTGAGTCATTACTATAATATATATTTTAAAACTATTCCAATGACATAAACTTATTTATGTAGTCTCAAGAGGGCGGCGTCCCCAGGCTGTTGATACTGACGAGGTAAAAAAGTTTAGATTTATGTCGACGTCTTTGTAATAAAGCGGATACATTTTGGAATAAAGCGGGTGCATGCAGACGGATTGAACATCTGATTTCTTTTCTTTATTTTTCAGTCGCTCTCATCCCAATAGGAGCATGAGGCTAAGCAAGTTAGCTTACATCACACTCGCTTTTGCACACTCCTTCTTTAACTACGGGCAGTTTTCAAAATCCTCTAGACCTAGACCGACGCTTCTCACATCCACCTCCAGGTATCCTAGTTCGTGAACGCACAAAGAAGATATCAACTATCCAAAGAGTTTACTTTAATCTACAACACTATGCAATTTAACTATTTCCAACTACTGTACTATACATAGTTGTGCTAAAGCTAAGGGAAGGAGAGCCTGTTACTTACTGCATTCGTGTCGTCCCTCCACTCCCTAACGATTCTCCTCTCTTTCAACGATTCTTTCATTCACACTTGTTTCGATACTGCGCTACAAAATAATGAGTTTTTATTGAGTAGGTCTATGTCTGTGGGAGAGTGGTAAAACGAAGAAGTTTGCTACTTGGCGCCTATACTGAAATTAGTGACCCGACCCCTTACAAAAACCCTCCTTGCACCACAATGAGTGAGTACAAGAATCAAAAAGTATCTTTGTGTGTTTCTGCTTCGAAAAAAGCTAAAAGTATTTACACTCATCATAGCTTGAAAACAGTTTGACCCCAGCGATGGTCGAACCGGGGGAATCTTGCTTCAAGTGACCAATATTCGATTATCATATACTGCTAACATTTTGTTGAAAAATTTCATTGAATAATGTTGTTGACTAATGTAACAAACTTAAATTATAGTTGGAGATTCTAAAAAGAACCTCCACAAAAATCTTACAATTATTATTAACTGCCATTTTGAACCAAATTAGACGGAGTGTGTGTGTGTAAATTTCCTTGTAAAATATTCCAACTTCCATAGAAAGGAGCAACTTTTACGTTTACGTAATAAAAACACGATAAAACATAATTTACGAGCGCCCGTAACAATAGACAAAGAATAACAGCAACAATAAGAGCCTGCAATGACTTTTACAGGGAGTTGAAGTAAGGATACAGTAGTATTAAGTATTTGTTTGGTTATTACACCTTGGCAAATTTCCAGAGCAATACAGCACAAACTGAGAAAAATATCGATTATTTCCTTCTCTTTCTTTTAAACGGGAATAAAATCCATTCGGATTAGAAACATTAAATTGTCGACAGAAAACATACACAACTTGTTCCCTGAAACGGCAATAAAAGAAACGATTCCAACAACAGAATCGCACAACCAGTTTGGCACGGTGCTAAATTAGATTCTTGCTTATATGTTACAGAAATGTGTGCACTATTTAATTGTTCTTGCTACTGAGTTTTTCAATTTAAGAAGATTTCGCAATTTCTCAAACATTTCACTCCTCCATTATAAACATTAAAGCATTATACACACTTAATAATATAAATAATTTAAAATGAAGAATTATTTGTTGATTTTATTGAACGTTTTTATTACAATTCTCAACACAATTTAAACGAAATTCGCCGTCTTTTTTCGAAAAAAAAAGCGATATTTGTGGGCCACTACAAAAAAAAAAGAATAAAATGGATTACCACAATTATTTGTCTATAATCTTTAATTTTGTGTATTAGTAATTTGCCTTTACCTATTCAAATGGTAAAATAAAAATGTGTCAAAATGTACTCCTAAACCTTTGTATGATTTAATACTAAAATCTTAGCAAAAATAAACGTTTAATAAGGACATAAAACAGTGTCATTGTAAAAAATTTCAAATAATTATTTAAAAAACATTTGTGGCCGATGATGGCGACCTATTTTCAATTGCTTTTAGTGTGGATCTAGATAAAACCGTTACTCAGTATCGCATCCAATCTATCGTTTTATCAACTGCTGTAGGGAGTAGTTTTGCGCTGGCGTAGTGGTTTGCCACGTTGTTTAGCACGCTGCAGTTAAAACCTCCAACAAATCTCAGGTTTTTACTTTAGTTGCTGGCGTCCAGCTACCCTGCATCGCCGTCTTTGTTAGTCTGACAAAAATACGTAAAAAGGGATAAAACTGTTACTCAATAACGGGTTCAATCTAACGTTTTATCAACTGCTGTAGGGAGTAGTGTT